>OZ038486.1:93822909-93855409 GCA_964036315.1 Acanthosepion esculentum | reverse complement strand
ACGCCTATAGCAACTTTTGACATTAGTAGCCTATACAGCAACATACCCCATAAACTAGGTAAAAAGGCAATCTCATTCTGAATTGAAAAACATCCAGAAATACTACATCCGAGATTCACTAAAGAGTTCATTATCGATAGTATAGACCTAATTTCAAACAATAACACCCTTGAATTTGACAACAGAAACTATATCCAAAACCTGGGTACTGCAATGGGAACAAAAATGGCACAACATATGCCACCCTAACATTAGCTTACCTAGAAGAAAAACTCTATGAAAGGATAGAACAAATATATGGGGAAAATATAAAAACCCAATTCACTAAATCTTGGAAAAGATACTAAGATGATTGCTTCATTTTCTGGAAATCCTCATGGGGCGACATTAACCAATTCCACACTTTACTTCAAAACTTACACCCCAAAATCAAATCCACGCAAGAATATAATTTTAACGAATTACCATTTTTAGATATACTCATTAGAAATAAAAACAACCACATAATCACAGATATCTACCACAAACCTACAGACACGCAACAATATCTTCATTTCAAGAGCCATCACCCAAAACGCTGCCTAAAATCCATCCCCTATCACGTATGGTTTGTACTATAGTGACTGATAAACACCTGCGAAAAAGCCGCTTAGAAGAACTACATAAAACTATAAAACAACGAGGCTACCACACAACACTAATAAACAAAGGTTTTGAACTAGCAAAACAAATTCCTCTAGACCAACTTAGAAATAAAAAATACGTAACGTCGAACAAACTCTAGCATATGTCTCAACATACAGCAAAAACAATCCAGAATTATTGACAGAAATTACAAAAAATCTACACCTACTTAAGAATAATAAACTGAAAAATATACTGAAAACAACCAAAATAATTAAAAGCAAACACCAATCTAAAAACCTAAAACACATATTAACCTCATCCAAATGTAACCAACACACAATACAGGGAGTCACAAAATGCAGCAAAAAAAGATGTGGGGTTTGTGACTTCATTATAGAAGGAAACTCCTATACTTTTGAAAACCCCAAAACGATATTTATAATAAATAAAAACTTAAACTGCAACCCCAAAAATGAGATTTATGTACTCAAATGCACAAAATGCAAGAAGTCATATATAGGTATCAGCCAGAAACTAAACAACAGGGTCTCCCTACACAAAAGCAACATAAAATTACCAGACAACAGAAAAGATTTGTATCATAACACATCTTCAAATGTAACCAGGGAAAATTTAAAATTATCCCAATATATCAAACAGATAATTATTCTTACCTACAAATACAAGAAGAAAACTTCATCAACAAATTTAAACCAGAACTAAATAGATCATAACTCTACATGCAAAAGCACACAACATGCATGCATAATGGCCAAATACAGTGGTCAAACCACTCACATACATGCACACACGCTCATATGGGGGTGTCTGTGAGACACGAATGTGTGTATATATATATATATATATATATATATATATATATATATACATACTGACAAAAGCAGGAGAACTACTCACAGGCATGCACACAAACCCCACACAACTTAGGAAGTATGTGTGTATGTGTGTACATATATATGTGTATATGTATGTGTATGTATACTGATTCCATGTAACTTGGGATGTATGTGTATGTACGTATGTGTGTATGTATGTGTGTGTGTATGTACTGATTTTTTATAATAGGACGGTATGTGTGTGTGTTTGTGTGTGTGTGTGCATATGTGTGTGTGTACAGATGTGTTCACTAATTCCTCGTAGTGAGGCAGTGTGTATGTATGGAGAGGAGATATACACATATATACACACATGCTGAAAAAACACACGAAAATGGAAATAGATCTAAGAACACACAGGGGTCATTAAAAGATAAGAATGCCGATAACTACTCCATCATTTCTCGAACTAATCTTAATTGTTTTATAACCCTTCACGCAGAACTCTTCACTGCCAGTTCAAGAAAGACGTTTGGATCACTAACACAAAAAAGAAAATGTCTCATATCGAGAATATTTAACAACGAAAAACATAAGGGAAAAAATTAATTATTTTTAGTAATATGTGAAAATCTCCATCCTTTCCCTAATGACGGTCGCGAGACCAGAAACACGTGTAGCAAAATTATGAAAAATAAAGCATAACGTTTAAAAAAATCCACATTACAACTAAAAACGTTTGCGTTTTCTCTCTTTTTTTAATATACACACTTTTCTTTCGTTGGAACTACTATAACCTCTTCCTTTATATATATATATATATATATATATATATATATATATATATATATATATATATATATATATATATATATATGTATAGTGAAACCTTGATATATGAGTGACCCAAGTAACTTGTGTTCCAAGTTACGAGCAGAAAAAAATGACGATTTTTTGCTTCAAGTTACGAGTTTACCCCAAGGTACGAATTGAACACGTTAGCTTTGATTTTGAAAATCGCGCGCAGCCTAGCCATCTCCCAAAAGCTATAAGAAGACAAGCAAACTCTCCCAGCATCTCGCGCCAAGAATGAGACCCATGCGTCTAGTTTCATTGTTTATCTCGTCGAGTACGGTCGTGGCGCGTTGTAATCTGCGTTGTGTTTAGCTCATGTTTTGATTTGTGCGGTTATTTTGTTTGTTGTAAATCAACCATGACCCCAAAGAAACTAAATCCAAAGGGCAGTGCTATGAAGAAGAAGTGAGTGATTTCATGTGAAATAAAACGCGAAATCTTTTCCAAACATAAACGTGGAGTACATGTTATTGATTTGAGCGTAGTATTCCGACAATATGCACTATTCTTAAACAGGAGGATACACTGAAAAATATAACGTCAGACAAGAGCATTACGATTCTTTCAAAGCTTCGGACTCCGCTTTACGAAGAGATGGAAAAGCTGCTATTGGTGTGGGTGCACGAAAAACAGCTCGCAGGGGATAACCGTGACAAACGCAATTATTTGTGAGAAGGCACGAGTGATTTACAGTGACTTGCTGAAGCAGACGTCAGACACTTCAACACACAGACTCACAACATTCATTTACAGCCAGTCGTGGCTGGTTTGATAAGTTTGAGAAGAGGTCTGGCATTCACTCCGTCCTGGGGCAGCGAGTGCTGATAAGAAGGCGGTGGAAGAATATATAAAATCTTTCGATGAATTGATTGAAGCGGAGGGATGCGTCCCACAACAAGTCTTCATCTGTGACGTGACAGGGTTATTTTGGAAAAAAATGCAGAAATGTTGGGGATGTGGTTGGATTTTGTCGTTTTTAGAGAAAAAAAAACATCAGCAAGAGGTGTCAATTACCCGTTCATTTCAGAAAAATTCACAAGGGAAGAAAGAAACAAACCACCATGGATAGGTTTTTATTGAAACGACCTTCAGTTCATAGTCAAGAAAGCATGCCGAAAAAACAAAAAAAATATTGAAGTAAATGCAGACGACATTGATGAATATAAAAAATCGCTAAAGATTAAGTGTTAAGTAAAAAATAATAATGTACGTAATTTTACGTTTAGCGCTAAGTTAAGTGAAAAAACTAAAAGAAATCGTAGCAATTAAGTGTACATATGTAACGACAAAGGCAATACAAATTAATAGTAAAAAATATTTAGCAATTAAGTTCATTGATAAAGTGAATTAAAAAAATAAAAATAAATTAGTATTAATAAATTTTATGAGCCAACGAAAATGTCCACCATCTGTCTCCTACAAGACCCACACTTAAACATCAGCCACTCACCCCTAACACCAAGTTTAAGTTAACGCTACTCAACGCTGCAGCTTAAATGCCAAAGTTAAGCAAGTATATGTTATTATTTTTGGAGCACTATTTAATACTACAACATTTATACATCTATTCTATTTTATTTATACTATAGTAAAATACATTTGTCATGTTTAAAAGTTCGTATTAAAAAATAGAGTGTTATAGTGGGGTATTGGAACGGAGTAATGGTATTTTAATTACTTTAAATGAGGAAAATAGCTTCGACATACGAGTAACTTGACTTACAAACTAAGTCATGGAACGAATTAAACTCGTATCTCGAGTTTCCAATATATATATATATATATATATATATATATATATATATATATATATATATATATATATATATATATATATATATATATATATATATATATATATATATATATATATATAGCGTGAAAGATTGCGTTCTCGTCCTTGGTATGGCAATAAACTACGTCCAACAGCAAGGCCTCTCATCAGGAGGTTTTCAGGAGCGTGGAACCACCTTTTTATTGCTGGTGTTCCCAGGTCCTTCCTGACTCGGGGTGGTAGCACCTGTTAGATGATGCCGACAACACCTCTGCAGAGAGGTAACCCCCACCACCCCAAATAGGTATCACGATAGACTAAATCCGGCAAGAAGGCCTCTGATCTGGAGATTTGTTAGGATTGCAGCTATAAGCAAATACTTAACTCCCAAACGGGGGTCA
This sequence comes from Acanthosepion esculentum, assembly GCA_964036315.1. Lineage (NCBI taxonomy): Eukaryota > Metazoa > Mollusca > Cephalopoda > Sepiida > Sepiidae > Acanthosepion > Acanthosepion esculentum. The sequence continues at coordinate 93,850,916 of OZ038486.1, read as the reverse complement.
AAACACTACGAAAAAAAAAAAGGTTTTAATGTCAGCAATGCATTTTTGGAACAAAATATATTACCAGTAATACATGTTTGGAAAAAAAATATTACCAACAAGACATTTTGTGAAAAAATTATTACCAACAATATATTTTTAAAAAAATTACCAGCAATACATTTTTGAAAAAAATATTAGCAGCAATGCATTCTTGAAAAAGAAAAAAAAAAGCAATATTACCGACAATACATTTAAAAATATATTTCCAGTAATACTTTTTTGAAAAAAATATTACCAGCTACTTTTGAAAAAAAAATACCAGCAGTACATATTTGAAAAAGAAAAATATATTACTCGCAATAACTATCTTGTTGGCATTTAATAACCCACTTAAGCTGATATGCTGTAAAACAAAAACAAAAACAAACCAAATACTTCGTTTTTGAGTTATTAAGTTTAAAGAAAGTTTACGGTAGATGTCGCTGTTACTGTTTAGACTGGGTTACATTTGTCATTCGTGTACATTTGTGGCTAGTCTGTCTTCAACGTTTAACATGTGTAGTAGTGAGTTAACTGAGAAGAGTTCCGTTTAACAGTGACAGGATATTCATATCATGAGCAGGCAGATATGATTTTTATATACGTTCGCGAGAACGGTAATGAGAGCCAGGCTGAACGGTGTTTACAGACCGAAGGCAGTCGAGTCATTCAGCCTTTGTTGAGAGCTATTTCTGTTTACTGGGGATACAAAAGAATAATTCGCGAACCTTCCAAGTTGAATAAAGCTTTCATAAAGTCTACACCTGCGTACTTTTGTCATTACACTCTTAGGTTTTATTACAATTCTAAACATCGCTTTTTAAAACAATAAACCTTGCGTAATAGTAGTTAAAATAGCGATGTCAAAGGAAAAACCGTCCTTTTTTGCCCTTATTTGCCTGGAATTGATTACAATGCGTGGATAAGTATTTCTTAACAGCATCAGACTATTAATATAACATTTCTCTCTGGAAACGAGGTTAGTATCATTCTCAAATATCTGGCACCTATCAGAGACGCAATGAATATTTCATTATGTATAAAATATATTTGTATAAAATACGCCAAGACAAAAGGAAGTAAACCGATCTGCTCATATTCCATTGTCAAATTTATGTTCAATCTTATTTGTTGCTCTTTCAAGATTTCCATTTAAAAATCATTATATATTGTAATATATTGATGGGATCTCTCCGCCTAATTTATTGACAACGACACAGAAAAAAAGAATATTCAATCTGTTTTTCAATTCTTTTTCTCGAATCTTTTTGTTAGCAAAGGCAATGTTTAATAAAGCCGTAACTCAATACTATATGAGGCAAAGTAAAAAAGTGAGTTTCATAATTCCCTTGATTGGAAAAGAAATGTCTTACTATTTGAGAGTCAGTGTACATAATTGGATTGCTTTGATTAGAAAATATCTTTACGAAAAAAAAATGAAAGGTACATTCTATCATTTATGTAGTTAAAAATACCTAAAAGAAAGAAAGAGCTATATAAAAATGTGGCACAAGAGTGGCTCCAGTTTAACCTATTTGACAGAAAATAGTCATAAACATAAATAGTTTAGAATTCCAAGTTTACCTCAGGAACGAAACAATCTTCTATATGGCTTGTGTGACTAAAATAAGATAAAAAACGTGGTTAAAAATTTCGGATTTCATTTTTTTCCTAGACGACCAAAATGCACTCACATAGTTTGAGTGAACAATTTCAGTCTTTTCTCATGATCAGAAAAACCCTCCTAAGCTTTCTATATGATCATACAGGCGATACAAAGTCAGATAAAAAGGTATCGGAAATGGTATTATAAAAAGAAAACTACAACACATATCAATTCGGCATTTAATCTCTTTCGAAGTAGTCTGCTTCTGAACCTATAGACTTCATTTAGCGCCTCGATGGAAGCATCTCTGGGATAGCGAGAATCTCCCTCGTCCTGTCCTCTTGGATTTCCTCGAGTTCTTGTTCAAAGTTGCATTTAATTTTTGAAGAGGAAAAAGTCCCAAGGTCAAAACCTAATGCACAAGCCATGTCCGCTGATAGAACCTCTGTGGTATGGAGAGACGACCACACTCTACACATTTTTCTTCCAAGCACTGCTATAAACAAGTGAGCAAGAACGTCATAATTTAGTCAGTATGCACGACAGTGTTCAATGACAACTTGTAACAAGCAGCAGCCTATATATTTTTGATCAGGCCGTCTCTCTCTCTCTCTCTCTCTCTCTCTATATATATATATATATATATATATATATATATATTTAATTAAGTGACGAAAATCTTGGTAATCCGTATGGGTAATCCCAAGGAGGATGATATCCTGAGAGCTCAATGTTAAGTCAGAACGAATAATTTAATTTAAAGGAAAACAGACCACTTTAAGGCTCCATTTGTTATAATTTATTTCACCAGAGAATTTTATTTTTCTCTGGATCTCCAGACTCCAATTTCAAAGGTGAAACGAAAAATGAATTTAAAATTTACACTTTTGACGGGCAGTATATATATATATATATATATATATATATATATATATATATATATATATATATATGTATACATATATACTCCAACCACCCGCCTTCTATAATCAAACAGATACCTAAATCGATTAACCGCAGGCTTTCCGACAATTCTTCCGATGAATCTATATTTAACAAAGCCAAGAAAGACTACGAAACAGCCCTAAAAGATAGCGGATTCCCAGCAACACTCACATACTCACCACAAAACACAAAAAAGACCAACAGAAAAAGAAATATCATATGGTTCAACCCACCGTACAGCAAAAACGTAAAAACAAACATAGGAAAAATATTCTTCAAGCTTTTACACAAACACTTCCCGGAATCAAGCACCCTACACAAAATATTCAACAAAAACACAGTAAAAATCAGCTACAGTTGCACCGAGAACATGGCACAAATAATAAAAAAGCACAACAGAAAAATTATTAACAAACCACACGAAAAAATTAAACCCACGTGCAACTGCAGAATAAAAAACGAATGTCCCTTAAACGGTAATTGTTTACAAAACAACCTAATCTACCAAGCCACGACAAAATCAGCAGATAATGAAGAAAAAGTATATATAGGAGTAACCGAAGGACCATGGAAACAAAGAAATTATGTACACAAAATGTCTTTCACAAATAGTAAATATGCGAACAGCACAATGCTTTCTAAGTATATCTGGGAAATAAAAAACAAAACACACACCACACCAAAAATATCTTGGAAAATAAGGAAACATTCATCAGCCTACAACAACCTATCAAAAATTTGCAAACTTTGCTTGGAGGAAAAAATAGCTATCATTACCTTCCCAGATCAAAATAAATTATTAAATAAAAGATCCGAGCTAATCTCAAAATGTAGACATGAAAACAAATTTTTACTACGTAACTTAAAATAGAAAAATAAATAAATATATAAACAAACAACAATACAATAAGCAAAATAAATTACTTCAAACAAATCACAAAACCACACCTGTTAGAATATGCGAAACAAAATCAAAACAAAAGAACGGACGAAAGTTATAACTGTTATACAAATAAAACATTAATAAAAGATAATATACTACGTTACTTAAAAACCAAAAGCCAAAAATATATAGTGTAACAAATAAATAACAACAAGTATAATAAATCGATCTAAATACATTCAAATATATAAATAAACTAACAACCGATTACGATAAAGTAGCCGTTTAATAAAAAACAAAAAAAAAAACAAATAAAGATAAGCAACCTAAATAGATAAATTAAAAACTGTTCCCACCTAAATAATAGTCAGAAAAAAACACAATATCACACCTCAAAATTCAACAAACAGATTTAATCAATGACAAATAAACAAATATATAAGGAAAAAAAATGAAAACAAATAAAAACAAGCAAAACAATTTGACCCAAATAAATAAGCGAACAATCAACTTCCGGTAAATGACGGCCATTATAGACTACCAACAATAAGCTATATAAACAAATTTTTACTACGTTAACCAAAAACACCGATCAAAATAAAAGAATAAATAAATAAATATATAAGATAAAAAATAAAAATAAAAATAAAAAAACAAACAAAAAACAAGCAAAATAATTTGACATAAATAAATAAACAAATAAGCGACTTCCGGTAAAAGTAACCGCCAAAATAGACTACCCATAATGCACCACTGACCCTTATATAAATAGCCGAGAAAAATAACAGCACTAGTCGCCTGACGATTGCACTAGCATGAGACAGACTGTCGCCTCTAAGTGCTGACTTCCATGTCCACTTTTATATATATATATATATATATATATATATATATATATATATATATATATATATGAACATTGCAGTCTTGTTAAAGAAGATCCACTTTATTATATGTGACCAAAATAAGGTTACGTACATAAGTAGTTAAAACTCCCAAGTTTATCTCAGACACAATGTTAGTTCTTATATGTACTATGCGACCAAAAATGACCAGAGACTCATATATAAAAAGTGATTAAATCCCCAGATTCAAAACCACTCACGTGGAATAGAATATGTACTTGAAGAACAATATTTGATTCTCAATGTGTTCAGTCAGCAAGAGACTACAGACATGAAAGGATTCATACAAAAGTATAACAAAAAGAGAATGTATCTTCTTGAGTCATTCAAATATTATTAATCGATTTCTCACTGCGACATCCTATAACTAAATATACAAATATGCATCTATATATTTACATTACACACACGCGTGCACACTCGCACACAGATGCGCGCGCATGTCATGCGTATGACGATAAACTACATCCGGCAGCAAGGCGAGTTGAGGAGCGAGACACCACTTCTAAAATGCTGTTTTTCCCAGGTCAACCCTGACCGGGTGTGGTAACACCTGTTAGGATCCCAGCTATGGGCAAATAGTGAACGCTCCCAAACTATGGTTCATACAATATGAAAGTATAAAAATAGATATTTATTGTAAAACTATATTAGCAGCAAAGCATTTTGGAAAAAAAGATATCAGCAATTCATTTGACTCTTGACACAAACCCTCTTTACAAAAATATATCAAATGAAACCTGATCTACAAAGTGATTTCTTACAAAAAATTCTATTCACACAAATCTATGCTAAAAAATCCTGTTGGATTTAAATTAACCATTGAGTTTGATATGTCGTAAAACAAAACAAACCAAAATACCCCGCACACACACACATATATATATATATGCATGCATATATATATATATATATATATATATATATATATATATATATATATATATATATATATATTCTAACACACTAACTAGTGGCTCCTGAAAATTTTCCTCTACATAATTTGCCATGGTATGCATTTCAAACACTTCCCAACGGAGTCACAAGATGATGACCGCCATCATAGATTTATTTAAATGTCACATCCATAGATTTCTTAAAATTTTAGGAATCGCATATATATATATATATATATATATATATATATATATATATATATATATATATATACACAGACACACACACACACACATATATATATATATATATATATGCGATTCCCAAAATATTAATTAATGCTCTTGTCTATTCGATCGAGCACTATTGAGAAAAAGATAATTCCAAAACAATGGCCGTCAATGCTATTAAGGAAATCGAGCACTGTTGGCTAATGGCGTTTGTTTACATCAGTAAACAATACGTTCGAATTTCCCTTTCTCTCTGCTGTGCACTGATAAGTGGACTACTTAGGGGTAGTATCTCCGACTGATGCAAAATCGGTAGGGTTTCTATCCACACTGCCACACTGATGAGCTGGATGACGACGTATATATATATATATATATATATATATATATATATATATATATATATATATAGAGAGAGAGAGAGAGAGAGAGAGAGAGAAGGTGTTAGGAATTATTGTGGTTGCCAGGGACATCGGGTTGTACAAGACGAGGTTCTATCTTTATGCAATTAGTGAGTCGTTGGTGTGTACGACATAGATCAGGTGAGTGACGTCTTGTACAGAGTATTTGTCCCCAGTTTTATCACACTCCCATCCCCCACCCACAACATTCTAGTGTGAGGTGAAATAAGTTATAATGCTCTCTCCTCAACATAAGTGTTTTTGGAGGGAACTTTGAACAAAGTTTCAGGATATTGTTCAATATGTTATTCTGCCATTTTTGTTCCAATGACATATTTCTTGCCGGCATAATATTTCTCAACGTGCTACGAAATATCTTCAACGCCTTTCCTGACTTAGACGAATGCCAATCCTCTTTCCCATTAAACATGTACGACACTTGATGGAACAATACATTATTCATTCTGTTAATTCACCTACAATTCTTGCTAGGCGCAAGAAACACTTAATATATTCCTGGGTGCTATTTATGATCTGTAAGATCATATGTAGACTAGCGTACTGCCACTGTTAACGCCCACTAATAAAATGTGTATAAACTTTGTGTACTGTTGGTACGCTCCTCATTTTGGAACTGATGCACTTGCTCATTTGTATATATAAATAATTATTGCAATCCACGTAGAATTCGTTCCAACATTATATGCAAATCAATAAAATTATAATACTTAATCTAATAATGCTATATTCATAAAATTTCAGTCAAATATACATAGTCGGTTTATACAGGCTATCACAAAATGTATCCTTTCTAGTCAGTAATTTTATCTCATTGCTCTATTGTTTTTCATTCTCAGCAATCCCTTGTGTGTTAGTGGATTTATCGCCTTGTTTACGGGAAAGTCATTAAGAAAAATGATTGTTTAAATCGTTCCAATTTATATGCGACCTCTCAGACGAATCAGTTTGAAGTGATAAGAAGATAATACAAGAACGACAGTGCTTACTTCAAAGAAATTACAAACAAGCAAAACCAAATAACACGACGGAAAATACTTATATAACTTAATTTCTTTCTTTGAACTGAATATCTGAAGAAGACGTTAAACTGAGACTTGACCGATCGGTGAAGGCTTTGCAAACAGCTGATGTTACCCCCAAAAGGTCATTCTTAGATAGAAATTGTATGATGGCGTCATAAATTCATCTCTTGATAATACCCCAATAGGTTTGGGATAAAGTTAAGATTCGGTGAACATGCAAGCCGTTTTAACCCTAATTTAGCAAACTATTCAACGATTGTGATAGCACGATACATTGTTGTTCATAAATATTTCTTTAGGTTTGAATGGCTTTTTGAGCCTTGACCGAAAGTTGTTACTTAGGAAATCAATATAAGCAGAAGAGTTCATTTTGACTTCATCAACAAATTTTCAGGCATCAAACAACTAATTGCCAACAACCTTTCCAAAAAAAAAATGATGTAATCAAAGAGACCCTCAGATCCACCATAGTTATGCACTCGTCCGCTAATAACACACACTGAAAATCTGATTTAAAATACTTTTCGTCCATGAAGCACATTTAGCGAGGTTATTTGACTTTCGTTAAAGGCGAACAATGTTTTTGACGTGCGTTTCTGATAGCTTCCGTGTGTGACATCGTGAAATTTTCGGATCATAGTTGGGTGCTATAGCATATCTATCTTCAAACTGGTTTTCCTTTAGTTAAAAAAAAAAACTCAACATTTTTCAATTACCCGTTGTTTTTAAAAAATGCTTTACAGCCCAAATTGCATTTATATTAAAACGTTGGAAAAGAGTTCATATCCATGAGTGCCATTTATTTATTACTGGACAGAACCACTTGATATGGTACATGCCAAATATTTTATTAAAAATTCGTGGCAACATATGGAGTCAACCAGAGGGCGATTTAAAAAAAATGCAATTTGCATACAACATTGGAACGAACTGTCAAAACACTGTATATGATAAATCGTTATGTATTCAAGTAAAGTAAACGTATGAATTTAGAATGTATGGTGCCTTGGTTTCATAATAACCAGGTCAGCTTGATTATTATCAGTTTCTGATTTGATTGAAGAGATTTCTCTTATTAGTTAAACAGATATTGCAGTTTAACTAATAAGAGAAACAGATTGCAGTTAGTCATCAGACAAATACGAAGACACACAGACGCACATATATATATATATATATATATATGATAGAAATTGTTAGGAGGTTTTGATAATTGTAATTAAGTAATTCAACAGAAGCAGAAAGCACTGGACGGCCGTTTCGTCCTATATTTGGGACTCATCAGCAGTGCCCATCCACTACCGAGAATTGAAACCCGGACAGTTAGATTATCAAGCAAACGTCTTACCAACTGTTCAACCGGGCCTCGGTGACGAAGAGGTAGCAAATCAAACTCAATATAGCTCCGCTCGCTCACATATTCCGTGGTGGAACTCAACTGAAATTCTCTGTAACCATAGGACTGTTCCCCCTGGAGCAACGACTACTATCACCAAGCCGCTCAAACTGAAGCATTAGAACCCAGATCAAGCATGATAGAAATTGTTAGGAGGATTTGATAATTATAATTAAGTAATTCATTGAATCTGATTTGCTACCTCTTCGTCACCGAGGCCCGTTGGAACAGTTTGTATGGCGTTTGCTTGATAAACTAACTGTCCGGTTTTCAATTCTCGGTAGTGGATGCGCACAGCTGATGAGTCCCAAATATAGGACGAAACGGCCGTCCAGTGCTTTCTGCATTCTGTTGAGGTTTCTTTCAGACTCAATGATTTACTTAAATATATATATATATATATATATATATATATATATATATATATGTGTGTGTGTGTGTGTGTGTGTGTGTGTGTGTGTGTTTGTGTGTGCTCGCGTGTGTGTGTGTGTAGATTTAATAGGCTGGTTAATAAAATTTCAAGAATAAAAAGCCTACAGAATATCAAAATTGTCAATAGGACTGAATTTTGACCAAACAGGACGCTACCTTTAGGACGGTACCTACGATAATGTTCAAGATAAAGTTCTGTTGTCTTTATTTCTGGAAAGACGATGAATTTACATACAGAGTATTACAAATGTATCTTCTTTCTTGGATAATTTGAATTCTCATTAACACGATGAAGGTAAACGTTTTCTGGGGCTTGGCCTTATCCTCCTGTGTCCCGGCACTTTGTGTAACTTTGAACGAATACTGCTATCCTATAAGGCCAGGAACAGCCCAGTCTTCACTTTACAATTTTCCCCGCATCCTTGTGGGTGATGAGTTATTTTCCACCCTATAACCCACTTACCAAAAACAAAACATCGCAAGTCTCTTTCTGATCTATCGTTATTTACATTGAAAGTGTTCAGATGAACTACATTCTTTAGTTCCATCAGTCCTAAACTTCACTTTAAAGACCAGCCCCGGCACGAACTTGGCATCAAACCACCCTCATTACCTTCGCATTTCATTGGTGAGATGTAAAATTCCTTTCTAGCAACTTCTTCACAAGAACCGATGCTTCGTGGAGCCGACTTCCAAGATGATCCGTCCCCGGTCACTACCTTCTTAACCTGTTCAAATTTCGGGTTAACATGTATCTTCACATATCACCATAAAATGTGTCTCTTTCTCTTTAACCCTCTACCTCGAATGGCTCTTGGGCTTTGTATAGTGTAAATATCTTTGAAAAAAAAAACGTAATTACAGAATGGCAACGAGGAAGGTTAATGACATGCTCCCAGCGAGAATTGTTAGAAGGAAAAAAAACAAAAACGTTGGTCGAAGATGTGTTCTACTTCTACGAGATGACTGGACATTTTAAGCTCTCAATTAAGAAGAGCGCTAGGATAATTACGTATCCGCATCCATAAATAGCATAGAAGTTATGCGGTAAAGATAACAAATCGTGATATGATGGACTGATTACATTGGAGACTTTTTATGCGGAATCAAATTTAACATTTTTGGCATGAAGTCGTCACCGATTGATATCATGTTAAATATTATTTTTTATTGAATTTGTATTAGATTGAAAATACCTTTATTGATGTTGATACTTTGAAGTAAAAACGTAATAGTTTCCAGATTTTCAATTTAAATATTATAATGCAAATTTTAATGCGTGCGAAGTCAATATCTGGCATTTTGAAGTCGGTGGTGTCGTTCAAAACTATATTAGCACCACAAGAATATCCTACACACAAGAATACCAAATAGTTTCAATTAAGAAAGATTCATAAATGCAGTTAACAGTTGAAAAATATTAAGAAGAAAAAAATAACCGTCACGGTGAGGTTCAATGAATAAAGACGGTGATCGGATTCAGGTGAAGTTATTAGATTTTAATGCAAAATAGCACATCTCTGCATTCTAAAGAATACCAATGTGGGCTGAAAGGTTCATAAGCTGACTATGAAGGAGGGATGCTAGAGCTGTGAAATCTTGCATGCATTAATTTCAAATCTTCTTATTAATAACTGCATTGTTTCTTTCCATCTGACATTAGATTATTCAAAGAAGACTGACTGTTCATCTTGCTGGCTCAAAACGTCAGCAGCAGCTGATATGACGTCATCATCACTACGGTTCTGGTTCCCTGTAAAGTGTTATTTTTTCATGTTGGGAAACAGATGATAATCATAGCCTGGAGTATAGGGAAGGTGAGCAACCAGTTCAAAGCCAGAGTCACACACAACGGCCATTGAATTCCTTATCATGATGAAACAACACCCTATTCATCACTTTTCTAGGGTGTTTGGTCTTTCGTAACTGCATTAACATGTTGGCATGGTACTCTCCATTGATGGCGTGGCCCTTTTGAAGATAGTCAATAAACACAATATCTTTTGCATACGAAACAACTGACGCCGTAACCTTCCCCGCAAATGAAACGACCATGACCTTCTTTGAAGCATGTGAGATGGGGGCCTTCCACTGCGTGGATTGTCTTTTTGTCTGTGACTCAAAGTGATGAACTCAACATTCATCTTGCGTTAGGAAAGCTCATAGGAAATCAGTTGGATTTGCCTCAAGCGCTGTCAGATTTTCTTGTGATGTGATCAATCTGATGCAGTTTGATCATGTGTCAGAAGACATGGAACACACTGAGCAATTCATTGTGCAGAATATTATCCATTCTCACCCGTCATCCATAATCTCAGTGGTAGCAATTGCAGGACGTCCACACCTAGGGTCATCTTCAAGACTGTCCCTTTCCCTACTAAATGCCCACTTTTGCACTGTTTATAAAGCTGGGGGTATCATTTCCTAATTTAGTCCTTTGGGGCTAAAACCTCTTTTTGTAGGTACTTGTGAACACCTAGATGCAAAATTTTGTCCATTGTCAAGGGAAGTTGCTACTAGTTATTTTTGAAGTTTTCTTGGAATAGTCAGATATAAGTCTACCTGGAAATAAACAATGCAGTTATCAATAGATAAGGTTGAAATGAATGTATGCAAGATTTTACATCTGTAGCGTCATTCCTTTATAGTCAACCTATGAAGTTTTCAGCACCTACCTCATAGTTAACGCATACAAACTATAAGTGAATTGAAAGGTAATACAGAAATTTGATCCCCAAGTCATTCAGCTTCACATCTCAGACATGTTGTTTCGCTGGAATATGGTCAGTTCATTGTGCCACTCAAGAAGAGAGCATTGATACCGCATTTGGTTAAGAGCTACCTAATTCTCAGTTTCCAGCCATGAGATAGTTCAAAAGGGTTTACGCCACCTCGTGGGAGATAAATTATTTCCAACTCGACCGATATTTTCGCCCAGGCGAAACTTTGCTGGCTTCTCCCTACTCTGTTTCTATTTTCATGACAAATGTTAAAACGAGCTATATTCTTTAGTTCTACGAGGTTAGACCATCACAGAATAGAGTCGAATCAACCCTATTCCGTTCGCCTTCCACTGGTAAAAAAATAACTCAGACAACTTCTTCCGAAGAACTGCTACCTTTTTAACAAACACCCTCAAGGTTGCTTTTCTAACCACTTCTATCTATCTTACCCTCTTCAAGTCTATGGACAAGCGATATCTGTTGGACATAATATGCATTTTTTACTTCCTCCTTTCCACTATTACAACCATCTCAATCAGTAACCATCTACATCGAGTGGCTCTTGGGATTTTTATTAGTTAGACAATAGTATTAAAATTGAGAAATGGATAATATTAAATCGAGTATAAGTCATCGAGACATATTGTTACCAGAAATAAAACCTTGAATCGCTGTTTGCAAATAGGCTTATTGATCCCAGTGCTGTAAAGCACAAATTATGAAATCAAAATTTGAAAATGGAAAATAAAGCAAAAAGATCGAAACCGAATAAAAATGAATAACTTTTAAAAGTTTGTAAGAATTAGTTACAAAGGAAATTGTGATGGATGAGACAAGGAAATTATGTGCCAATTCCACAGAGGTGTAAAATCGCTTTCGTGACTTTACCGTATAACAGTTCCTCGAAGGAATATTGACAGTATAAATATGTCCGGAAAAGGAAGAACAGTGTTATTACATAGAGTCATTTTGTTTTCATTCGTTTATTTAATAAGATATATTAATAATTTCTATGTTTTGATCGCTTTTCCTTTAATCATTCTCGTGGGATTGAAATTTAATGTGTTTTCCTAATATAAAACAGTTTATAAAATGTGTGTCATTTTATGTCCTATAGATTTATTTTACGTTTACTTTCTGTATCCTTCTTCCTTTATCGTTGTTTCATTGAGATTTCTTTCTTTTTGGCCCCTTTTTCGTCTTGTTATTTATTCCTCGTTGATTTTTCTTTCTCTTTCCCTCGTTTCTTTCTTCTTTCTTTTCAGTCCTTTAAAATTTTCTTTTTTCCTTTCTACTTTATAATTTTTTTCTGAATTCTCGTACTTCATTTCATTTTTCCTTTTCCTAAATTTTCTCCCCTTCCTTCAATTCCTTGTGATTTTCTTTTTGCTTTCTTTACTTTCTCATACTTTTTAACCTTATCTATATCTCCCTTGCCTTTTTCTTTTCTTTTTTCCTTCCTTTCTTTTTTCTTTTCTCTCACTCCCAAAGCTTTTCTTTCTTGCTTGCTTTCAATCTTTCTTTCTTTCTTTCTTTCTTTCTTTCTTTCTTTCTTTCTTTCCCAAAGCTTTTACCTTCCTTTCTTTCTTTCTTTCTTTCTTTCTTTCTTTCTTTCTTTCTTTCTTTCTTTCTTTCTCTGATTACCAATACTTTTACTTTTCCTTCTCTTTCTTTCTTTCTTTCTTTCTTTCTTTCTTTCTTTCTTTCTTTCTTTCTTTCTTTCTTTCTTTGATTCCTAAAGATTTTACATTTCCTTCTTTTTCCTTATTTTTCTCAGCTCTCTTTCTTTTCTTCATCCATTTTCTCAAATTTTGTTTTCTTTTACTCCATGAAAGTTTCTTTTTTTATTTTCCTTTAGTATTTTCGGCTCTTTTATTCTTTCTTTGTTTCTTTCTCCTAATGGACTTTTAGATTATTCTTTAAGCTTTCTGTCATTTCTTTCTTCCATGTTTTAATATCACATTATTTTGTCTTTTTCCATGATCCTATCGTTATTTCTCTTCTTAGATCTTTCTGTTTTTTTCCCCGCTTTTCATTCCACTTTTGTCTTTACTTATTTTTCCGTTTCCCGTTTTTACTTTCTCCAATAAGATTTTGGCGCTGCCAGGATTTACTTCTTAATAATTCCCTCTTTTGTTCTTAATACATTTTCTACGCTCTGTTTTATTTTTTACATTTTCAGTTCTCTTATGAATTCCAGATTCGCAGACCCAGTAGAATGCGTGCCGTTTCCATATTATTTTCATTCCTGAACAGCGAACAATATTGGTAATTAATCCAAAATGTCATCAACTGACAAGAAATATAGGTTTCGCTCTCATTAGCTGAATGTTTTCTAACTATTGTTGTAATTCTAACAATTATCGTAATTAGCAGAATGATTATGGTCAGTAAATCGACCGGTAAAGATTCTTAAGATATGAAGGTTGATTATGGGACAAATCAGGTTAAGCAATGATCACGAATCTCATCGTTTTCAGCCTTGAACAACAATTAAATTGAAACGTCATTGATGGCAAAATAAAAAACATATACAGGTTTTCCTACATGTCTATATATAATACATATGAGGTACAGTGGTGTAATGGATAGCGGCTCGCATTGAGGAAGCGGAGAGCCGTGTTCGAATTCCAGTCGAATCCATTACATTCACTTACGTGCTAAAGTATGGAAATGGAAAAATATGAATCATTTTCTTCTCCCATCAGATATGGAGCTCCATATCTGGTGGGAGAAGTAAATAGCAGGACACACTGTGTTCTATAGCCTTGGATGGCAACTGGTCTAGGAAAAGGACACTTCTGAATTCAAAAGAAGCGAAACTTTTCTTCTCCATCTTCAAATAAGAGTGGCGTTTTCTGCAAGTCCCAAAATATTACAAATCTGGCCCACTTCCATAAATGCCTTCGAACTCCGGGCACACGTTATGTCTTGTATAATTGGGATACACTTATGAACTGACAGATGGAAAATATAACATGTTTCTAAAAATGAGTGGCCAAGAATCTACAATTTGTACATCCGACTGATGTATACGAAGAGACACTTAAAATTTCGAGGAATTTATAAAAAAGATTACTTACATTTATTTTCCATCATGTTTTTCGAAGTATTACTCTCAGTTATCTATACGAAAATCTTAGAATGTTTTTTTCTTTTAACCCAACAGAGCCGTGAGACTGAAAACGCTTGTTCTGTCAGGTGCATTCTATTGGCCGAGCACTTCAACTTGATTGATACGTCGAGGGACGAACATCTGATATGCAGTCTCTAACTTTGGACGTTTTATTGAAAATTCAGACAAATGATTTGGATGAATTTCCCAGCTGCTACCCACAGTCTGAGGTCTATATTTCATCACATTAACAAAACCGACTGACCTCCTCTTTGACTTCGCCAATTATAAAATTCCTCCGACCGATTATATATATATATATATATATATATATATATATATATATATATATATGTAAATGCGTGTGTGTGTGAGAGAGAGAGAAAGAGAAAGTTTGTGTCTACATTTCATCTATATTTTTAATGATAATAATAATAATAAAGTCTGTATATAGAAGTGAACGCTAGCTATCAGATGTATGAAAATGTCCATGACCAATGCCTTCTGGGTCAAAATCAAAAACTATCTGTGAATTTTCATTCTGGCGTTTTACTAGCTGGTGTGTGGGGATAATATAGATTTTAATCTGAATAACTTACGTGTGGTAAGTTTTAATACATCTCCGTTACTTTCCCAACTAATCTAAACGTCCCAGTAGTTTCACAGGTTTGCAAAATCTATGCCTGCCTAACATAACTGTTCATAACGATGTGCCAAATGTCATGACGTGTATCGTTTAGTGTTTACCTCTAGCACGGCAAAATGAGGTAACTCAGTGTGATATCGATTCCAGAATTGGTCGGTAACCATCTGGAAAGAGGTTGATCAACGAACTCTCGATAACTGTCCACGGTTCTCTGACATTTGTAGGTGAAAGATCTTATGTACGATTACATATCTCAAGATCATTTATTAAAAATAGTATCAGAAATGAAGGCATTAGACAAAACAAATTCCTACAAAAACAAAACATTAAAGTCAAACTTGAGTTATGTACTTAAATAGTCAGGTTGACAAATATTTAAACTGCCAGCTGTATATAACATCTTTCCAAGAAGTCTTGTTAGAGATGGCTTTGAGCGAATCAAGCCTGTAGGTCTTAGCGATGTCTAATCTTATTCGAACTTCGTGGACCGACGCAGAATCGCAAACAAAGAACTGTACCAGATAACAGAAGCCATTAAAATAGATGGCACTCTCGAAGCGAGAATAAAGACACAGTAAAGATAATGACATTCTAGACTACTTCAAACAAGGTAAGGAAGAAAACTCCGATGAATGCTGGAGAATGCAATTATAGTGCACTTGAGGATTTATTTTCATTAAATTCATTTTAAATTCTTTTGATAGAAAGGTTTTTATGAATTTCAACCGACAGTAAAAATGGCTGCTCTGTCAATGAATGCCGAATGTTTCCTCATAGCGAAACGGTCAATATTCTGATTATCACGATCCATATATTCTCCAATGAGCTTGGTGTAATGGTTAACAAGCTAGTCTCACTAGAACAATTGTCATAATTAGTCTAGTGAGACTAGCTTGCTAATCATTACACCAAGCTCAATGGTGAACAGTCAGGTTGACAAAATAGAACAGTTAAGTGTAGTGAGTTCGATCCTACTTTGTGCCACATCTAAACTACGCCTAGAGAATCACTATGCTCGATTAAGTTTATGTCAGACGAAAGAAACTGCTACACCATTAATCTTAAATCTTTAGAATATTCCTGTTATGGGACCTTACCTATAACGACAGAGTGAACTCTTCCTGACACTATGAATACTGCGCCTCTCAAGAGAGAGGTACGAGTCGGAATCGAGTCGAGCCGATATTAGTTCACTCCAAACCAGACTGACAGTCATACTAACACCTTACACAACTTGTTTTATTATTCTGTGTAATATGTCTTTGTTATTTCTTCCCTCGTGTTCGTGTTGTTCTTACTTGGTCCTAACCTTGGACCATAACAATTCCCAAATCGATTTTATAGATACAAGTCGAATCGTGATTCATAGGGCCACTCCATACTGTTACAGACCTCCAGGGTGTAGTGATTTCGAGCCCATGTGAGATGCTGAGTGTACTATCGCGGAATTAACAGGGGCGCGTTGTGGTCCTTCTGCTACTATTTACATAGAAGCCTGTGAACATTGATCTCACCGCTTGGACATGTACCACCTGCAATGAATGTGAATATTATTTGATCCGCTGGTACATGACTAACGCTTTGTGGTGACAACCATTGGTCAGAGAACTGTTCCATCCTTTCCCGTTTATTCATTTGTTATCCGATCGAGTTCGCTTGTTCTTTCATGTGTTTATCACGCCAACCATCACGGTCCTGAAGCAAGGTTAGAGGTCCTTAGGGTGACATCCTGTGTCATTACATAGTTGATCATTCTAGATGATTGCTGGATGAGCAACCCGTTTTGTAATATGGCTAGGTGGCCAGAACAATAGATCACTCATAAATATTTTGTTTTGTCGCCAGCCGTTTCCTGTAAAGTGAATTCTGCAATCACGTAAGAGAAATATGAGGAATGGGTCAATAGAGCTGTAATCTAGTTGGATGTTGTCTCCAAGTCATGTTAAGTGTTGCTCTCAGTAGTCGAGTGTAGGTTCCATCAAGGGTTTTAATTAATATCCAACCATTGGCACCATAGAAGCGATTCTATAGTGGCGAGAAAGAAGCTCTATTTCAGAATATCTGGTAGATCAGATTTCCAGATTACATCATTATTATTGGTGTAAGAATAACAATTTGAAAAAATCTTAGATTTTTGTCGACTTTATCAAAACAAATGATGAAAGCGAAATGTTTTTGTCGTCATAGTTATATTAAATCCAACATTTTAAAAAGAGAGACACACATGCGTAAGCCTCTTTCTGGCTAGTGTTAACTTCCTTTATACTAAGAGATTGTATTTTTGTTTTCTATGTCGACAATATAGTAAAATTTCCCAGAACAATTATGTGGATAAGACAAATTGTCATGAGAATGACAAATGTAAAAAACCTTATTTTTTGCCGACGCGTTTCGTCTTTTGACTTTATCAAAACAAACAATAAAAGCGAAATGTTTTTGTTGTCATAGTTACAGCAAATCCCACATTTTAAAAAGAGAGACGCTCCTGCTTATATATGTATATATATGTGTTTGTGTGTGTGTGTGTGTGTGTGTGTGCGTGTGTTTTGAACCACAAAAAATATTAAAATTTTCAGTCACACTGGGTTATATGTTAATGTTTTTTGTTTTATTATTTCAATTTTGTTCCTCGACTAGTTTCGGCCAGCATGGCCATCATCAGGAGAAAGAAATCCCTGCTTGTTAGTAGCAGTGAATTGCAGGAGTGAATGTCTGATTCTGAAGAAAGTGAACTATATCTGTAGTTTTTATTTGTTTCTTTGTTCTTCGTTAATTTTGGTCAGTCCTTGTGTTGGTTATACGTCCTCTTTCGCATTGTTGTTAAGATAGAGGAAAGGAGACTCTAAAAATTTCCTCCTTGGTAATTTTGGCAGGTTCATTGGTTGCTGGGAATGGGATGTGCCAGTTAAGTGTATGTTATCTTTTAACTCTTTGGGAGTGTGCGTGATGTGTTTATGTGTACATATTAGTATGAGTGCGTGTATAAGTATCCGACCTCAACACCTCTGAAAACACATCTGTCGTATGTGGGTGAGAAATGTGGGTAGGGCTTCATTTATGGGGTTATATATTAATTCTATGTTGTTAAATTTGTGGTTAAGCCGAAGTGTTTTGAGGCCCCAAATTCATTTGTCTTTGTGCTCCTCTAGTATTTTTCTAAGGTTATCTTTTCTCTCTGTTTCTATTTTTTCAATGATAGTGAATTTTGTATGGCTTTTAAAATAATATTTTTCTAAGCGTAAATGTTGTTCTACAGGTAATAATCTTTCGTGGAAAGCCAATTTGATCGGATTCCGATAATTATAAATTATGTATTGAAAGAGCCATTCAGTGTACATTCTAATAGGTAAACCATGTTATGACGTATATATATATATATAAATCAAATATGTGGTGCAGTTCAAATTTCCGGGATAACAACTGAGACATTACTCTATATATTGAACAATTTAGTTCATGCCACATTGACTGATAAACTCCTACAACAACAAAAAATTCTCAAATTGCCATATTAGTAAAAAAACGCACTCTCTTAAATATATAAAAATATTCAACCTTAGAGTTGCGACTGCACGCTCCAAAAGTTTGTATCCGTTAGCAATAAGACATTTAAAAAAAAAAAAACATTTCGATTCGCATTTATTTTTTTTGACTCGGATGCTACCTGAATTTGACTAAAAAAATCAGATGCCTGAGGATGACTGAATGTACAGTTGAAAGTGCTTTGTAGGTTAATGCACCTTTAAAATTTCGTTTGCGGAAGGATTTCGCCATTTTATATCATTAACTTTACTAATCTACTTTTTGTATGAATGAATCATAGTAATATATATATATACACACATATATATATATATATATATATATATATATATATATATATATATATATATATATATATGAAGAAATATAGTCTTAAGATGTGCTATATTTATGGGATAAAGTGCTCAATATCAGAGATAGAGCGTATGTAAATATAAAGGTGAACATAGAAGTCAACACTTAGGGGCGACAGTCTGTTTCACGCTAGATGCAACCGTCAGGCCTGACGATTGCATCTAGCATAAAACAGACTGTCACATCTAAGTGTTGACTTCTATGTTCACCTTTATACACACACACACATATATATATATATATATATATATATATATATATATATATATATATATATATATATATATATATATTGAACCGGGCAATTTGGAAGACATTATAATATAAAAGTTATAGCAAAATATTTATTAAATAAAACCACCCTCAGCCTCAAAGATTTCTTCAAGGCATCCTTAAAAGTGGCAGTTTAATCACTTAAGGCCGTTTTCGTTTATGTCTGCGATCGAGATTTACGATAGAAGCATTCGGCGTGCCTTTGCTATTCGGGGGGCTGCAGTTTACTCCTCACTTCGCTCAGATCTATTAGCCCAGGCGATTACAGTCACGTGATCAAAGAGGCTGAATGTTGAAAGCGACTTGATCGTAATCATTTTTTTTCTTCTGTCAGTTACTCCCACGGGTACTCTGGGCCATGTGGCACGGAGTAGGATCTTGGTGGAATAATAAGAACGGCTGCCACTTGATCCAGGGATTGATCTCGAACTGGGCAGGCGCACTGACTTCTAGCTTAGCTGGAAAGGGCTTATACCCCAGGACGATCACAAAACGACGGGAACTTGTTTTGGATCACCATAGAAATATCTGTGCTGTGAGTATAGAATTACCTAGGTTTCTCTAGCCACTTTCAAAAACTGTATAAATCCGAATCCTTGTGGTTAAATTTACTGCCTACCTCTGGTAAGATTACGTTAAATATAACGTTGCCAATATACATATATATATATATATATATATATATATATATATATATATATATTTATATATATATATATATAAATATATATATATATATATATATATATATATATTTATATATATATATATATAAATATATATATATATATATATATATATATTTATATATATATATATATATATATATATATATATATATATATATGTATATGTGTGTGTGTTGAATGTTCTTTGAAATAGTTAAAATTATTACATTTTTCATTCATTTTGTTTTATCCTTACATACATATTCATTTATAATGATCGTTATTAAACATGTTATCTTGTCGTCTTTCTACTTCTTCGTCATCGTCATCGTCATCATCATCATCATCACATCATTCAAATTCGATGTTACTTTCCTTTTAAATTTCTTCATTGTGTTTTCACTTTACCTGATTTTTTTCATTTTCCCTTCTTTCGTTTTTTTAACACCTTATCTTTACTTCTTTCTTTCGTTCTTTCTTTTACACCTTATCCTTCTTTATTTGTTTGTTTGTTTCTTTCTTTCATTTACACCTTATCCTTTCTTTCTTTCTTTTTTCTTTCTTTCTTTCTTTCTTTCTTTCTTTCTTTTACGCCTTAGCCTTCTTTCTTTCTTTTACTCCTTATCTTTCTTTCTGTTGTGAGACCAATACTTCCCTACATCATGGACTCTCCCAGTACTATATTATTATGTGAATCAAGGTAGTAGCACCAGAAATGCGCAGCCGCGTGTTCTGCTGTCGAACTCTCTGTTTGGCAGAGAGGAACTCGGACGAGGCTTTGTCGCAGGGCAAAGTTTCGTCCGGGGAGGTAGACAGTCCCTAAACTCGAGTATACGGGTTGTAAATGGGCATATTTTGGCCGAGCCTACGGGCTCGGTAAGCCCACGTTAAACCGGCCTTGTGCCACATTCGACCCGTGTGGGGGGTTGTTAAATATAGTAATGCGCAGCCGAGTATTGACGAGGTAACGGTCGAACTCTCTGCCTCTGAGCGGAGAGGAACCCGGACGAGGCTCCGCCGAAGGGCAGAGTCTCGTTCGGGGTAGTTGACCAACCCGATCTCTTTTTACAGTTTCTACGGGCATTTTTTGGCCGAGCCTACGGGCTCGGGAATACCCCACTTTAAACCCGGCCTTGTACCATATCTATCCTTCGTGGGGGGGGGACAGTAAATACAGTAATGCGCAGCCGCGTACGATACCAATATCGGACACCACTGGATAGTAAGCTCTGCTTACACTATTCTATGTAACTTTTCTGTTTAATATATCTTTCTTACCTCTAACCCGTGTTCAGTGTTTTTCTTCCGTGGCCCCTACTTCGGGTCCACATCACTTTCTTTCTTTCTTTCTTTCTTTCTTTCTTTCTTTCTTTCTTTTACACCTCATCCTTCCTTCTTTCCTTCCTTTTCTTTTACACCTCATCGTTCTTTCTTTCCTTTACAGCTTATCCTTCTTTCTTTTTCCTTTCTTTCTTTCTTTCTTTCTTTCTTTCTTTCTTTCTTTCTTTCAATCTACTATAACGTTTCTCCCTTTCTTTTATAAATTACTTTTTTGTTGGTTTCTTTCTTTTTGTTTCATATTTCATCTCTTACTTTCTTTCACACATTATTCTTGTTTCTTTCTTTCTTTTGTACATGTTTCTTTCTTTATACCAGATCTTTGTTTCTCATCATCGTATTCTGTTTCTTTTTCCTCCCATTTCTTTCCTTCCTTCTATCATGACTCGCCACCCTACATGCTACATAAGCTCCTTATTTTCTCCTGACCGAAGCAGTAATCGAAGCTGATTATTAATGGAAACAACAAAGAAAACAGAAAGAAAGAACAAATCAGACCACATGAAACAAAGATAAATCCTTACAATTAAATACAATCACCCAGAGAGTTAATGGACGGTAATCTAAATTAAATAGAAAATACAACATAAACATAAGAGAAAAGATCTAATTATGAATAAAATTTCCTTCAGTGACAATTTCGTTAAACTAAACCGTGATTTCTAATTAACTTAGACAGACGTTTTATAATAAGCTGGCAATAACCTCCATAACACAGGCGCTCATTTTATTGCAAGGTTTTTCTATTCACCCATTACAAAAGTTTTCATTTACTTTTCTTTTTTAAATGAGAGTTGAATTTTTTATGTTGAAATGTGAAAATATATTATCTGTTAACGAACGGACTCACTTCCAGATCCTTTCACACAAAGGCGGATGTCCCCCAAGGTACTATCCTCAGGCCTACGCTGTATCCTGATCTTCATCAGTGATCTTCCTGATGACATCAGTTCCCAAGTAGGCATTTATGCTAATGACACTATCATTTACTCTTATCACAATAGCAAATTCGCCAGATCTTACATAGTGAATCTGGTATCTGCTTTGCTCCAATCAGTGGATAACTGGGGCAGAAAATGGCTGCCTGCCATCAGCTTGGCTGACGCTAGACTTCAGGGGAGCAACACACTACACCTTCTTGGCCTCACGTTTCCAACTGACCTGAAGTGGATTGACTACATCGAACCAATAGCTGAATTTATTGAAAGGAAAGTTGGGTCACTATGTTGTGTTAGAACCTTTTTCTGGTCAGAGTGCATCTTACACATTTACAAACCTACCATTCGCCGGTGCATTGAATATTTCTGCCATATCTGGTCTGGTGCCCCTGCTGTACATCTCAAGAGTCTTGACAAAATCCAAAGAATCTGTAATGTAATCGATCCTGACCAGGTTTCTCGACTTCAGTCACTTTTTCAACGTGGCTTCATCTGTCTTTTCTACAAATGTTTCTATGGCAACTGTTCCGACTAGCTTTTTCCCTGGTGCCCCGACTGCGTGAATTTAAGTGTGCCACTAGATTGGCATCTAGGTTACACTCGATTATTGTCGATATAGCTAGATGTAACCTCTGCATCTACTCCAACACTTTCTTTTCTCACACTTCTAGCTTGTGGAACTCTCTTCCGTTTATTTGCTTCTCTGATAAATATAATCTTCAAAAAATTAAATGTGACATCAATCGCCATGAATGCCGTTAATCTTCTGTCCTTTCGTCAATCCTCCCTATACTCAGTTTTTTTTATCACTTTCACTCCTTGTAACCCCTTGTATACTCGTGGCATTATCGCCTTGCTTGGGGTGAAATGATTTAAAAAAATATGCTTTTTTGCTTCACTGCCAACGTGTTGAGTTATTGTCATTCGGTAAAAAACTGTAAATCTTGAAGAACATTGCAAAATATACTGTATAACAGAACACAACATTCCTCAATTTTTGCGAACGATTTTCGGCTTTTCAGTCGCCTTCTTATTACTGAGGAAGCTTTAACAAATATAGAACATAACTGTTTTAATAAAAGAATATGTCGGTACAAACTTTACAATTTTAGAAGTTTGATAATCTTCAATAAGAAACAATAATTTGACCATCCATTGTATGAAAAATGTATTTCACCGGATACTCTAATCTGTTTCACAGTCTGTGTCTGTCTCTATTTCGCAGTCTCTATTTATCTGACTGTCTGTCCGTCAGTTTGACTGGCTGTCAGTCTCCCCACCACACCTACATGTGCTAAAAATATAGTTCGCTATATGCATGGGATAATATGCTCAATACCAGGGATAGAACGGATGTAAATAGGAAAATGGTGGTCAACACCAAGCGGCCACATTCTGTTTCAGGCTTCAATGCATTCTTCAGGTTTTGGTGTTGAATTCAGTGCCCAAATTAGCTTCCAGAATTGTTAATCATTTGATATTATCTACTAATATTTGTCTCGTGCTGATGGGGTTGAAAAACCTCGGGCTAGTTTTTCTAATATCTAAGAATATAAGAGAACAGAAATTACATTGTGATTCCAGTCTGAAGGTCAAATAAAGGAGGGCTGCGCTGTTATTTAGTCATCTTCCAACTGTTATTTAGTCATCTTGCAAACCTTAAATAGTGTATAATTTTTGCTGTATTAAAAATATTTTTTTTTACGATTTACTTTATTAAAAATAACTAAAAAGTATTCATTAATTATGGTTTGAATCCTTAATAAATTACTTGTATTCGGTTATAAAAACTTGTTTTTTCTGGTACTGAGTTGTCTCGGTCCTGAGTTGTCTCAGTTTTCAGTTTTCCTGGCGCTCAGTCGGCGGTGTTGAGTCGGCGGTGTTGAGTTTTCCTTTCGCGACTGGGCATCGCTGGTCTCGAAAATTGATCATAAAATTCTAAAAAAAACACTATTCATAGTTTTTTTTTCAATTCAATTTTTCGCCCATGTCAAACTCAATTTGTGATATTATTAATAACTTTATAATTGGGTTCTTCTATAACTGACATCGTATTCATAAAACAAAAATTGTCCAGTTCTAGCGGATATCAAATTGCGATGAGATTGGAAAGAATTTTACAAGCTGTGGGAAATATTTGTAACTTGCTTGTATGGCGATCATTCATTTTTAGAAAAACATTTCCTTTGAATGATAAAGCAAACATAATTATATTTCTGAAAATCAGTTCAAACTTGGGTATGATTTGTACAAACATATTCGTTAATTGGAAATCTATATTATACATAGGATGAAATTAGATAAAAATAACATATTTCGACATATTTTCTACCATGATAAAAAACGAAGTGAAACGGGATACTTTAATATGAATTTAAAAAAGTGACGGGTTCATTAAATTAAAACAAATACAGAAGACATATTGTCAGTATCTATCTATCTATCTATCTATCTATCTATCTATCTATCTATCTATGTTCATATCCATGTCAGTATTTCTATATCTATCTATCTATCTATCTATCTATCTATCTATCTATCTATCTATCTATCTATCTATCTATCTATCTATGTTCATATCCATGTCAGTATTTATCTATCTATCTATCTATCTATCTATCTATCTATCTATCTATCTCAATTTTTAAAACTATCTATCTAGCTACCTAACTCAGTCTGTATATCTATATATCTAGATAGCTAGCTTGTTATCTATCTCAGTCTTTATATATCTATGTTAGATTCTATCTATCTATCTATCTATCTATCTATCTATAGAGAGACGAAGTGAGAGAGAGAAAGTCCTAGAGAAATTGACTGAGAGTGAACGGTCGACAATGAAACAGTGTGGACATCACTCTATATCTGTAAACGCTCTCCGCTACTAAGCATAAATAAATACAACAAATCACAAACAATATAGTGAAATACATATATACATATATATATATATATATATGTATATATATATATATGTATATATATATATGTTGAGTCTTGACTCAATGTTGAATCTCGCCTATTGCATGGAATAATAATGCAACACAAAATGTACTTAGAACAAGAATGTATTATAACAAGAAAGTGTACACAATAAGTACATATAGTATTTCTGTATATTTCTGGGAAGACGTTCCTGGAGAATGTGTTGACTAGTCGCAGTCGATCAGAGTCTCTAGTTGGATCTCGTGATTCCTTTTCCCTCGTCTTCCGGTACCAACCATTATTTATATAGTTGGTAGTCACCTATGCAGATTAGGTGGATCCCACCACAACAATATATTAGAAATATCCCCTTTGATGCATTGTATTCCGTTGTCGACATAATACAACCATTTTATCTAATTTTAAAATGCTAAATAAAAACAAAACTTTCATATTTATGCTTTGACGTAAAAAGATTTGGTGTTGTTTTATTTTAAAGTTTAAAATCGATGCAAATGAATATCAATGTGCTATATCACTATGTTATATGACTGTTATATCAATATTTTATATCACTATGTTATATCGATACACTATTTATATTATATAGGTTCTATTAAAGACATCCTTAAAATCCGACTGGCGACTGCTCATATTTTCAAATGTGATGTGTTTAACCAGTTTATGCGAACCTAACTTCCTTATTAAATTATTATAAAAATGAAAAATTACATCATTTATAAAAATTCAAGGACAATATTAATTATAAATTTCTAAAATAAATCGGGTATTACATATATGTTTCTAAAAATCTGTTAATAATCATAGGCTTATATCTATACTCATTAATACAAGCTGTAAT
Organism: Acanthosepion esculentum; assembly: GCA_964036315.1. Lineage (NCBI taxonomy): Eukaryota > Metazoa > Mollusca > Cephalopoda > Sepiida > Sepiidae > Acanthosepion > Acanthosepion esculentum. Next base: position 93,824,772 of record OZ038486.1, on the reverse strand, counting down.
AACCGGTATTAATTAGGAAAATTAAAACGTAGTATTAATTGTAGCTTCATAACAAAATCGGTTATCACTTATAAGTTCATAAAAAATCGGTGTTATAGTTTTTCAGTATTAATTATAGCTTTCTATATGCGAGGGTATGTCAAATATTATTCGCACTTTCACCATGGCATATCTTTGGTTGTGTCATAATGCTTTCTGCTCATGTGTGCTTTTAGATGGTACTATTGTGGTCACGTGATCAAAGTTTGAGCTTTTCTCGCACGAGTTTTCTTGCTGCTGTTATAATATGAACATGGTCGCTCCGCTAGCAGTGTGCAGCAAAGTGGGACAAAGAGCAGTGATCCGATTTGTCTGGTCGGAATGTGGATTAAGGGTTGAAATTCATCGGAGGCTTTTAAAACAACTACCGTGTAGAGTGTGTATGAGTGGATCGAGTGGAGCAGGACGTCCGTAAACCTCAACCATTGACGAGAGGGTTCAGCAAGCTCTGGAGATGGTAATAATGAACCGGCGAGTTATCATCGATGAGACAGCATGTTCTCCGCAGATTCTGATCATTGCTCTTTGATGCCCATTCCTAGTGCAGTGGCCATGTTTACCATTTTAATATTACATATTATGTTTAATTATATGCTCGGAATGATATCTGAAAGAACAATACAATTGCAAAAGGATTATATACCTATGTTTTGTAGATTATGCAAAAACTGATATTGATAAAATACGTCACAAAGCAGCGTATGAAATGCTAGGTAACCAGGAATTATTTACGAAATATATTAGAATAACACAGAGCCTGTACTGGCAGGAAACCGCTTGCATACGGATAGAAAATGAATTCAGTAAATATACAAAAATAGAAAAAGGTGTAAGACTAAGATCTATCTTCTCACCGGACTTATTCATCCTGTACAGAGTCAGGTGCTTCTGAGAGGGTTCATTGTTGGCGGCCACAATATATGATATGCAAATGCTACGGTGTTGATATCTGACACAGGAATGAAACTACAAGAGATCCTATTGTATGGGTAGTAGGGCAAGATTTTAATGTGAAATTAAATTTAAGTTATTCCTTATGTTTTACATTGTTTCTTTTTTGTTTCATGTTAATTGGAATTATCCCCGTTGAATTAAGGAGGGCGATAACGGAAGTTTCGATTACACCTCTTAGAATTAGATATAGGCACACGGTGAGAGGCTGATAGGCAAAGATATCCATGGGCATCACAGGAACGCCGTGAAGAGCACAAGCCAGGAGACGCGAGGATCAGACATATACTAGTGAGACAGAAGAAGTGGGTAGCAGGCGGCGAGTAGACCTACGAGAGAGCGAGCGAGCAAGAGAGAGAGAGAGAGCGAGAGAGCGGTAAGAAGACAAAATGAAACAGATGGAGAAGCCAAAGCATGAAGAGATGATACGAGAGAAGATTTAGCTGAAAGGATTTAGGATGAAACAGAAGAAGAATCTAACGCAAGGAGGACATTATGAGAATGCGAATGGAAGAATATCTTCGACAAGGAACAGAAGAACAACGGAACACATTTAGGAACGAGAATACTGACGTCATGAGAAATGCAAGAAAATCACGAACGGAGTTCATAGAGATTCTTCTGGTTACTGAAGCCAATGATCAACAATATAACTGCGTCGGATAAAAAAATAAGCCATCATTTTTGACGTGACAGGTACACTAGTATGGATGCATTAATCATTAGGTCATATTAAAAAATAATTTCGTTTATAATATATTTCGTTCTTACCCAGCAGACAAAGCAGAGGATTAATTTATATCTCCAGTTAATTTAAATTTTAGTTTAGTTTAAAATTCAGGCAGTACTGAATGGCAACTAAAATATAGAAGA
>OZ038486.1:93812909-93817909 GCA_964036315.1 Acanthosepion esculentum | reverse complement strand
ATACGGTCTTATTGATCTATACTCCTGAAGTTTTTTTTTTTTTTTTTATTAAGCTTATCACCCCAAGCAAGGCTGGAGGCCACTAGCACGCAAATGGTTACAGAAGGTTTGGAGAAAGAGCAGATAGGAGTGGTAAAGGAGAGGATGTAGAGAAAGATAGTGGATCGATCAAAGCAAGGGGGTTACAGAAGATTTGGAGCGAGAGCAGATAGGAATGAAAGGTGAAAGGATGTGGAGAAGGGAAGTGGATAGACCAAGGCAACTGGAGATGTCGATTGACGTTACACTTAAATAGTTGGAGATTGTATTTGTCAGGGAAACAGGAATAAGGAAGGGAGTTCCACAGGCGAGAGGTGTGAGACATGAAGCTATTGGAGTAGAAGATACGTCTACATCTAACAGTTTCAACGGTGAAGGAGTGGGAACGGGATGCCAGCCTCGTAGGACGTTTAAATTCATGAGGCCTAGGAACCAACGAAAGCAGCTCCTCGGAGTAATTACCGTGAAAGTATTTGTAAAAAAGTCAGAGCGAGGCAACGTCGCGTCTGTGAGAGAGCGACTGCAGACGAGATGACAGATCAGGGCCAATTACGTTGCATATCCGTCTCTGGATCTTATCAAGAACCCTGAGGCAAACAGCAGGGGCTCCAGACCATATATGGCAGCAATACTCCATGCAAGGGCGAATGGTCGATTTATAGATTTATCACTTATATGCCACAAAATGGTCGGCTCACGAGAAGTGATGCAAATTCAAGTGTTAATGACGAATGGTTCTTTATTTCGGTTAGCAATATGTTCATACAAGGTGGTCATAGAGTTGTAATGAATCTGATTAAAACTATGATGGCAGAAATCAGTCAGTTATGTGCCATGCGTGATACACGCTTAGGCGATCATGTAACTTTCGATAAATGACTGACGAGGCAGATCATTTTTTTACAGCAGTAAGTTGCCATTTCTTTCTGCGGTAGATCAGTTGCCATCCAAGGTATAGAACCCGGTCTGTCCTTCTATTTACCCATAGCACGGAGGAGAAGAGGATTCTTATCTTTCCCAAGGGTAAATGTAAATGAATGTAATAGATTCGGCTGGGATTCGAACTCGGCTCTTCAATTCCTCAATCCACCGAGCCTAGAATAGATAATGATTAATCTGATACATTGAAATAAATTAAGGTTATTACCTACAAGTTTCATAGCAAGAGAAATATGATGAAAGAAATACAAGAAAAAAAAGGAATAATTCAGAAGATAAGAACCTCAAACAACTTAAGATTTTTATAGTCAGTCAAGTAGTATACGCGAGACATGTCTGGGCGACCATGTCTCTTTAGGCTAATGACAGACTAAGCAGAAAAAATTCCACTGTAGACTGGTTGCCAACCAAGGCTATAGGACCCAGCCTGTCCTGCTATTCAACTCATAGCTTAGTTGGACTGAAGTCATGGGTTCATACATTTCCCAAAGGTATTTGCACGGAAGTAAATGTAACTTGAATTCGAACCTGGTACTTCGATTTCTAATTGCGAGCCGATATCATTTATACCAAAACGAACAAGGTTTTTTATTACTAGATATAAAAGAAAAGTGAAATAAAATAAAAGTATCTCTCTATAGTTTTGAGATGAGGTATCGTAACAATTTACATTTTCAAACAAATATCACCTGAAGAAGGCCGGAGCGTACAACGTCCGAAACGTTGTGAATGTGGCAATAAAGATGAAGACAACAGTCCGAATAATTTAAATTTTGTAATGATGAAAGTAATACTTTACATTTTTCTGCGAGCCGCGTCCATTCAGGACGTGGGATATCATAGTTCAATTTCGTGTTCATTTTAGTTTTTAATAAATTAATTTTTTTTGGGATCTCTCGTAATCCCTGTTCTTCCAACCTTTGTATAAGTTCGTTGAATCGGTTATGCAATGTTTTCCTCTGTTCCTCTCGCCGTCAATGTATATCAGATTTTCTAGGCTGTGTTTCCTCTTTATGTGTCCGTTATATTTTAAATGTTTCTTTCTGGTGTTCAGTATAAGTTGTTTTTGTTTCCATTTTCTCTAAAATTTTGTCGTAAAAACAAGATAATAACAATTGTTAATGCTAAGAAATTAAAACGATTTCAGAACGTTAGGACAGGTGAGGTTGTATATATATATATATATATATATATATATATATATATATATATATATATATATATAGGATTTAACTACACCTGCAAAATATATTGTCAGCAAAACGATACAGAAGGAAAATACGCAACAGGTTGACATTTTTTGAAATATTTACTCTGTAAAATAGGAATTAAATAATAAAAGTTTGACTGTGAGAAAATATAAGCATTTCATTAACAACAGAATCAGAGTCCAAAAGACTACGTTTCTGAGGAAGGCAATAAACTACATTCTGACCAATTGGAGAGGAGTGCTTCCCGTTAGGGTGTCTGACACTACGCATAGGCGAAGGAAAAGTAAAGATATTTTCTTCTTGAAATCATTGTTTTTTAGAACTCCGAATCAGCTGCTGTTACTACGTAAATACAGCACAGCCAATTGTCTCTCTCTTGGCGTAATCTCACTATATTAGGTGCAAACGCAAATGAAATAAAATGAAAGAAATATTAGTAAAAAATGAATAATATTAGACAATACTAAGAAAATGAGACAACTTAAAACTATTATTACTTTGTGTAAACACACGAGTAATAAAATGAACGGAATCTGAGTAAAACAATAATAATTGAGAATTCTTGAAATCGCTATTTCAAACAACTTAAAAGCAAAAAAATTAGAAGAAAGAAATAACAATAAAAATTGAATAATTGGCATTGTTTCGTATGAGGAATTCACTCAGCGTAAAACTATTGCTACTGCGAGTTAAAAACAACAAAAGATGAAAAGAATAGGAGACAAACTTGATATTAATTACACGGCTCTATTTAACATAATTATACTAACTTTCCAAATGTCAATCATGCTAACTGCAACTATGTTCCTTCTTTGGTCTTTGAAAATTGTTTTTCATGCGGTCTCTAATTCCACACATTCCTTAATATCACAAACCATTTTCAATATTTTTACTCAGCACGGGACTTGCTTAAGTTACTACCAAATTTTCACTGAAATAATACAGGAAATATTGAAATCTTTGAATAAGAAGACCTCCTGTAAATCCAGCAGCTGAGTTTAAATTAAGAATGAATTATGCAAAAAAGATTTAATTTTATCCGAAATTGAGAATGAAATTAATACTGATATCCGTGTAAATATTTTCTTACTTAATTGATCAGAATTTACTGCGCTCGCTTTAACTGTTCGAAAAGTGGATGTCTCGTTCAGCCCTCAGGAGAAATCCTCTCAGTTGAGGTTCAGACTCAACAAAATAAGCATTCTATTTTAACGTACATGTTATGGCCATTTTATACTAATCGTATACTGACGTCAGCGTTTTTCAGTCAGTGTTTTTCATTCATTTTATTCTTTATTCTCGCAAACATAATTCTCTAACTTCCTTTACGGTTCAGTTATTTCAGAAATGAGATCATTTATTAAGGACAACACAACCAAGTTATCCTATGTAGTAATGACATTTCGACTGATATAATAAATGAAAAGAGGATATCAAAAGTGAATACGAGCAATAGCAAATGATATGCTATATGTTATGGCTTAATAAAAGATATTAATATATTCTAGAAGATATTAACAAAAAGAACAACCACAACAAAAATACTGGAAATTAAAGAAACGAGCTTTCCAATTCTATAAAGAGACGCTGGTATTAGCAAACAAGGATTTTTCCGAATCCCTTCTATGAAAATAAAAATAATTTTTTTTCTTTCTCGTGTATGGCTGCATACCGCTGCAATAAAAAAGACATTTACGTGCCTTCAAATTTCAGTTACCGTTATATACGAGAAGGCGCGAAAAAAAGGTCTTTTCTCGGCCCAAATCCTGTATTTATTTCCTTGTAGGAAAATAAGTAAATAAAATAAGAAATACAAAAAAATGTCTGTCATATTTAATCTAAGTTGCATCTGGAAAAAAATACACACACACACACACATACACACACACACACACACACACACACACACATATATATATATATATATATATATATATATATATATATCTATATCAGAGTATTGAGGTAGAAATCCCCCTGTAATACATGTTTCATTAAAAGTGACTGACAAATACTTTTATTAAAATTGTATTTTATTTTTTTAAGTGACTATAGAAATTGTTAATATGTTTATTTCGTTGCAAATACTTTCAGTTAATTTTCAAGGGTTTTGGCGTTACTAAAATAAATGGTACAATATATCAATGTAAACTACTGAAAATTATAATCCCCCACCACACACACACACACACACACACACACACACACACACACACACACACACATATATATATATATATATATATATATATATATATATACTATAATATTTTTCTTGTAAGAGATTATAATAAAAACATTTTAGATCGCTACACAAATGCTTTTAATACTATGATTGTTTTTTTTCCTCGGGCGATGGTTGGTAACTAGTGATAAAAATGATTTTTTAAGGAAATTTAAAAACAAATCGTTACCTCTTTTCTGAAAGTTACGTTGGGGGCATAAGGTCAGAATTAAAAATATATTTGGTGAATCGCGACCTAGCCACAAGTATATTTTCGCTTCTGTGTTGTTTGCTTTGAGCCACATCAACAATCTGGAATGCAAACTTACATTTGCATTATTTACGGTCATGATTCACGTGATACATTATTGACCAATAAAATCAAACAACACAAGAGTGAAAATGACAGAATTTTTGTATTTTTTTCCGTTTCTTATTCTCCGATGAAGCTTTAATAAAAGTGAAATATCTTAGAATGTTTGTCTTTTTTCTTATTCTTTCAATTGTTAAACCCTTTGCATCTTAGTGACTATACTGCTTTGCATGGGGTGAAATGATAAAAAAAAACTTGTACGAAGATCAACACC
>OZ038486.1:93795409-93807909 GCA_964036315.1 Acanthosepion esculentum | reverse complement strand
CCATGTTTCAAGGACACATGGCATAGTGGATAAAGGCGTTAGTTAGATCCAGTGACAGGACCCAAAGAGTGTGAGTTCAATACCCGGTTAAGGCAGTGGAGAACTTTCAGAGGGAAATTAAGAGGAGATAACTGGTAACTGACATCTATTAAAACATGGCACATGGAACTAGAACAGTTTAGCCTAATGAGCGAAATAAAGGGCTCAGTTCGACATTCAAACTATCTGAAGAAGGCCGGAGCGTACAACGACCGATACGTTGTGATAAATATGGCGATAAAGATGGGGCCAATAGTTAGAAAAAAATGTAAATAATGAAATCTAAATCAATCATTTATAACTTGAGGGAAAATCATTAAAGGTGTGTCTGAATACAAGTATGGAATTGTCACTTTTAAATAATAGCCTTTTTGTTATGATTCGAATCTTTTCACAATTTCTATTCTTCACATATTTATATTCCACGTTTCATTCATCGGATTTTCTTCATATTTCACATATTACTGTATGGCACATTGTCATTTAAGTTTCAAGTTTATATTTAAAAGCATTCTATGAAATGCTCAGAAAGATTATTGAGTAAATAACGCGTTACATAACAGAGGATATTTTTGAAAGCAGTAAGTAAGCATATATGAATGAACAAAGCAGTACAAAGTAGAGTATTACTTGACTCCTCCCCCCACTGAGTCAGCGTGTTACACAAGGTTGGTTTTTAACGTGGTGACCCGAGTGGAAACACTCGGGCCGATGATCTAAGCTGGTCTTAGCTGGTCATAGCTTCTCCAAGCTGGTCAGAGTTCGTCTAAGCTAATCATAGCCGTGATACCACCTGTGCCAGGTAAGTATCCTGTGCCAGGTAAGGAGATTTACTTGACCCCCCCCCACTGAGTCAGGTTTTGACACAAGGTCAGTTTTTTAACGTTGGGATCCAAGTGTTTTCAATCGGGCCACTGGTCCAATCTATTCTTAGCTAGTCATAGCTAGTCCAAGCTAGTCAGGGCTTGTCTAAGCTAGTCATAGCTGGTTTTGGCTTGTCATAGCTGGTCCAAGCTGGTCAGAGCCGGTCCAGACTAGTCGTAGCCGTGATACCAACAGCACAAGGACGGATCCTTGAGCTAGGTAAGTATACTAAGGAGTGCAAAGTATATAGGGTGACAACCACTGAAAACTATATTGACTTCTCTTGGTGATTTTTTAATCTTTTCTCGTGGCAAACATTATTTAAAATATAAGTATTTATTAGACAAAACAATAAATTGAGCACATTTAAAAAATATAATGTATACATTGAATTAAATATAGTTTTATGATTCATGCTTCAATCAAGCCAATTCTCTGATTGTTCCGTAAACGTTACGTTGTTAAATAAATTAAAATTAAAATCAGTATACGGTTTAGATATAACCGCGTGCAAGCAGTTTTAATTAATTTTATAAAGATGGAATTTAAGAATTCCGAATATGAATTAAGAATAAAATAATTAAAAAGCTTGCTTACCTTTTGTGCAAACATCTTCTTTTGGGGAATTAAAATTAATTCCTTGGACAATTTAAAAGAATTCAAGGCGTTTCCATAAAACGCCAAAACCTTTCATGAGAAATATTTCGTTTATTTAAGCCGATGAAACTAGTCTCAGTTCAAATGCAAAATGGACGCCCCGTATATGTTTAACTCATTTCCATTTCCGTCAGTCTAGTGTGTGATATATTTTAGATGTTCTGCTGTTTAAATGCAACGTAAGATTCACATTAGATTTTTCTTTCTTTCAATCTTCTCAATTGTTTGCATTGATTTTAACACACAATCAGGAGAAGGCAATTCAGATCTCGCTTTGATAAACGGGAAGGTCCAATAATTTCTATCGAACAACAATCTACCGATTTACTTGTTTTTCTGCCAGGGTTCTTTTTCGAGAATCCAAACTATTCATAGGCGAATGGTTCCGAAGAAGGCGGAAATTTGGACAATAATCATTCTAATGGAAGAAAATGAGAATGCGACGAATGCTAGCGAAATGATGCCGTCATCCACTGTGAACATTGGCGAAGAATACCATGTATATATTTATAAAATAGGACTTAAAACATTCATGTACACTCAAGCGTGCAATGCTACACAAACTCGACTCACATACAATTCCAGATGAATGTAGTCAGATATACGCGTATCACAGTCGAGTGGAATACAATGCATACAATTAATCAAACACATCGATATCAAGAAGCAACATTAATATACGTGTTCATGAAAACACACACCTTCGCAAATGTATATATATTAGAACTGAAATTACTTTTACAGGTATACGTATAACTAGAAAATCTGAGACATTTTTTAAAAAAAAGTCTTTGTGTATTGTGTGTGTGTGTGTGTGTGTGTGTGTTTGAAAGAGATAGAAAAAGAGAGAGAGAGATCTAATGACACAAAAGGATAAAAAAAACCCAGAAAAGACAAATATAAAAAGAAAGGGAAAGAGATATAGAGGGATATAGGAAAAGAAAGAGAGAAAGGAGAAAGGTATTAGATAACGAGAAAGGACAAAGAAATTCCTGAGAAAAAAATCCAATATAATTCAACGATGTTTTTCGTTTCTGTTTCATATTTTCAACGATTTAATCTTCTTAAATACCATAAAATAGCTTAATGCTTAATGCCAATTCTTGAGGTTAGCGTCAATTGTTCAAACACCTTAGCTCGTTAACCATAACATGACAAACGCAAATATACATGTAATTTCAGTAGCATTAAAGCTACGTAGTACGAAACAAAAATAATTTCCTAAGTTCTTTCTGTCGAGGTTAACAATGAGAACAGCAGCTTTTTGTTGTTTCAGACTGTATCAGTTCTAATCTACTACTACATTCAGTAATTTTGGCATGCCAGGGTTATTTGTAATTCTGTATGTATAAGATGAAGGTTTTTTCACCCAGAATCATATCTAAATCAGCTACCTTTATGCTTTAGTTTAGAACTTCGTCCCATTTTTTTTTTGACACAAGAAAAACCCCCAAAAATCGGGTCAAATTAGATTTCACTGTTCACCGGAAAGATATTATCTATCTAATGGCGTATTGCAACAAACGGAAATAAATGGCGTATTGCAACAAAGGAAGATAAACCACACCTACACATTGAGGAGGTAGAACGAGGAAACCATTGCTTGAAGACATCTGAAAGTGAACCATCGATATTTGGAGAGAGTTGGACGCCTGTCGCCTTCAAGAAGTGTCGTATCTTGAACCAACTGGACAGCACCGAACATGACACCCTATACGAGGAATTCATACAGAAACGGCGGCCAACATTGATGCCACAAGAACCCGACGATGACGATCTCGCCTACGAAACCTACTACACAGATCTGTATTCCAACCTGACAGAAAAAGAATTCTGTTCAGTTCTACGGGTTCGACGACAAAACCGAGCTTGAAGGGTTTGACAAGGACGGCCTTTCACTCGTAAATCTCGAATGTTCATGACCTGGACTCCTCACAAACTTTACTTTTCAGCACTACCGAAATAATTTCGAAAGAAATTACTCAGTTTGTAACCAGAAAATTAAAACCAAACAAACTAACAAGTTAATATTTATTAAATATTATTTCAATATTTTCTCATTGTGTATTTGAACAATTTAGTGGTTTTATTTCCCATGAGTTATCACGTTTTCGTAATGCTTATGAACCACAAGAGTAAGCAAAATGGCACAGTTTTTGTCTTTCATTTTTTGGCTTCCTTTTTTTCTCTTCTTTTTTCGCAAGTTTTGGTAAATGTCTTTGCTCTAAAATTAGGTGCGTTTTATAAATTTAAATAAGATATTTTCCCCTGGAATTTCTCTTTTTCTTCAAGTGCGTCTTAGACTACCAAGAGATCTATACACAAAGAATTACTGTAATTATTTTATCGATGTGACAGAGTAAAGCAAAAGGTAGTTCCATGCTATATTCTTAGGCATTTGTCTGAAGTGAACATAAAGTCTTATTGAGAATTAGAATATGAGCACTGGCAAAAAAATGATTGCAGAGACATTAGGTTTATAAAACCTCAAAATCCATACTCAGGTGTCATCAAGGATACATCGCCCAGTGAATAAAGACGTTGGTTAGATCTAGTGACTAGGGCCCAAAGAGTTGTGAGTTTAGTACCAGGCCACGGCAGTGGTGAACCAAAAACTTTGAGAGTTGAGTTAAAGGGAAATAACTGAGACAGCCAGAAGAGGCATGGCATGTGGAACTAGAAGAATCTACCCCCCGGTGGACGAAGTAAATGTTTCGATAGAAATTTCCATCACCTGAAGAGCGTACTACGGCTGAAACGTTGTGAACATCGCAATGAAGATGAGGATAACAGTCCGAATAATGTAAATAATGCAAGTAATTTCTAAATATGTTTACCATTTCGAAAAGGAAAACTTTCTTTTTTAATTGTAGAATTGTTCTTGGTAGATAGAAAAAACAAAAATAAATGAAACTGCTTGTATCCATTAAATAATAATATGTATATTTAAAAAAAAACACCGATATAAAGATGTCTAGAAACATATATATATATATATATATATATATATATATATATATATATATATATATATATATATATATATATATATATATATATATATATATGTGTGTGTGTTTTTACAAAATATAAACGTTATTATTTCACGGGCATTATAATTTTATGCGATATCTATTTCGATTTCTTTGTTGATATATTTTCTATTCAGCCGTTGTTACTAGAGACTATACTAACCTCTAATCGGTAGGAGTTTAGTTACTGCATTGAAAGCAAATTGCGTTCTAATCAGTAAGGCTCTAGTTACTTGAAGTTCTACCAATCTTTTATCAGTAGGGGTCTAGTTACTTGTGGTTGTATTAATCCTAAATCAATAGGTGTATAGAAACTTGCAGTTTTACTAATCCTTAATGGAAAGGGATCTAGTTAGTTTTAGTTCTACTAATCCATAATCGACATATCTCTAATTACTTGTAGTTCCACTAATCCCTAATAGGCAGGAGTCTAGTGATGAATGAATTTTAAATATACATGTTTACTATTTAGAAAAACATTCTTCTTTTTCTCTCTGAGTTTTGTAAAATCATTTTGGAATGATTCTTGATAACGAGAGAAAGAAAAAGAAATAGGACACTTATAGCCATGAAATAATGTTTATTTTGAAAAAGAAATCGATATAAAGATATGTAAAAAATACTTCCCAGAAAAATAAAAACATAATTTTTCAGGGTATTATCGTTTTAAGCAATACTTCTGCCTATTTCAATGTTGATATAATTTTCTTTTCAGATATTTAACGAAAAGCTAACATAAAAAAAAATTTTTACTCATTATTGGCGGAAACGCGGCGAAGTCCCTACCCAAGAAATAGATGTAAATTATTGATGTAAATTATTTTTTTAAAAATATGAACATACCGTTACAATTCTCTAACAAAAATCTCTCTACGATGTTACTATTTTTGCTGTATTAGGGTAACAAATATACTCACGAACAATAATCGAATCTTCATTTTGTAGATCTATCAGAGAGATTGAGGTAGAGCGCGCAAATATTGAATATATATATATATATATATATATATATATATATATATATATATATATATATATATATATATATATATATATATAGACAATATTAGAGGTAAATATACACATACATATGCAATTATATATACATATACATATATATATGAATAAAAATAATTCCAAGAGGATATGTTCCAGGTAGAACTCAATGTCCAGGACAGAGTAATGATATAATAAAAAGACTTAAACACAAATATTAGTGTTTAAGTCTTTTTATTATATATATATATATATATATATATATATATATATATATATATATATATATATATATATATATATACATATATATATATATATATATATATATATATATATATATAAATGTATATTATCGACTCTCACCCGTCGAAGTGCATGTGAAATGCACTGAAACCAAGTTGCATCTTTGTTGTGAGTAAAATGGTTTTGTCTATATGATAAAATTATAATAAATAAATAATTATCGCTCTACTATCGGTATCGAGCCCTCTTTTGAATTAATGCTGTGAACGTTGGAATTTATATGTTACTTTCGTTCACATTGCATCGGATATATATATATATATATATATATATATATATATATATATATATATATATATATATATATATATATGTATATATATATATGTATATATATATATATATGTACCCAAGTATAGGATTGGTGTATAGGGAATAAATTCCAATACTATTCTTAAAAGAGTGCTCAATACAGAATAGAGAAGAATATAATTATTTATTCGAAAATTATAGCATAAATATGTTATAAGGTGTTGTGGTGGGATCCACCTAATCTGCATAGGTGACTACCAACTATATAAATAATGGTTGGTACCGGAAGACGAGGGAAAAGGAATCACGAGATCCAACTAGAGACTCTGATCGACTGCGACTAGTCAACACATTCTCCAGGAACGTCTTCCCAGAAATATACAGAAATACTACATGTACTTATTGTGTACCCTTTCTTGTTATAATACATTCTTGTTCTAAGTACATTTTGTGTTGCATTATTATTCCATGCAATAGGCGAGATTCAACATTGAGTCAAGACTCAACATAAGGTCACTACAAAAATAGCCATTTTGTTTCAACACTACTATTGTCTTATCAAGTGATGGTGTAGATGCAGAATAAAGGGTTTTAAAAGGTTCAAAAGGAGGAGTGTGGAACCACCTTTTAACTGATGTTGTTCCAAGGTCTACCCTGACGCAGGGTGGTAGCATCTGTTAGGGTCTCAGTTATGGGGAATAATGAATCTCAAAATTGGGGTTAAAAACACTATGAAAGTGTAGAAATACATTTTTATAGTAAAATGCCAGCACTAAATTTTTATAAAAACAAAAGGTAGTACCGGTAATACATTTTTGTTAAAAAAATGGCCAGCAATACATTTTTGAAGAAAACAAATTACCAGCAATAAATATTTGTATAAGAAATTATTAAGGCTCCCAAGAAAATTCAGCATTAAATGACCTATATGGAGTTGATATACGCTGTTACATAAGCAGGAATATATTCCTGCTTATGTAACAGCGTTTCCCCTTACGAAGGATCGTTAATTAATTTGAAACTTTTAAAACCCTTTATTCTACATTCAACATCATCACTTGATAAGACACCGGAGGTGTTGAAACAAAATGACTATTTTTGTAGTGATTTTATAACATATTTATGTTATAATTTTTAAATAAACAATTATATATATATATATATATATATATATATAAATATATATATATATATATATATATATATATATAAATATATATATATATATATATATATATATATATATATATTATTACAATAATAATAATTATTATTATTATTGTTGCTGTTTTTAAAATATTTTAAACATAAATATTAATACAAAATTGACTATTAGTAAAAACGAAACAAAATGACGTTATAACTGTAAAAGCTTTTTCAACAAAATTGAAATTACGTTTCTTTGCAATTAATAAATAAGAAAATGTAAAGGAATAGAATTCATACCAAATGTTATTAAAATAATCTTTAAATATAAATAATAATAGATAAAGAAATCGGGGATAATGAGTCACTAGTGAAAGATAAACAAAAATAAACATTACGAAAATGCTTTCCTCCAATTCCGAAAATTGTGACCACTTTCGTAAAAACAACAACAGAGAAATAAATGTTACACTTAAATATAAATAGATTAGAATTATTTATGCCACTATAATTAAACAAATACAATATATTAAATGTTCTTAATATATTTAACTCTTAGCGAGATATCCTTACACTTGTTAAACATTAAAAAAAAATAAAAAGCAAGAAAGAAAAAAGAAAAATCGTTGTATGCCACGACTTATCTTAAAGATAAACAAATATGAACAAAAGATTATAAAAATATGTATATTAAATACTGTAGATAAATCATAACTTTATAAATATTATAATATAATATAATAAACAAAGAAAAATAAAAGAATAATGTATGATTAAATGTAAAACAATGAAGACTTTCTTTTAAATATGACATTGCGTTTACTCCGACATCAGAATTCATATATATATATATTAGAACCACCAGAAAAAGAAAACAGATTTAAATAAAGAAGACATAATTATACCTTGAAGAAAACCCTTTCGGCCAACACTATCAAAAGGTGGATGTTGGCGAATCGAACAAAATAGTAGAGACAAAATTGCAAAAATAGCGAATGAGTACGGGAAAATGAAACTCGATTAAAAAAGATTTTACTTGTAAACAAATTAACACTTAAAATTAGATAATAAAAGGTTGCAAAAAGAATATAAAATAGAAAAAAATACTCATAGTTCCCTGAACAAACACAAGGAACGAATGAAGTGATACTTCTCCTAACATGGGCTATGTTGATGAAATTTGATGTACACAGGCTCGAGAACTCTAAGAGGTTGGACAGAGCGAACTCTATGTAAAATAGAGAAAAATGTGTAATTATATTCGACGGCAGAGTCCAGAATATCTAATAAATGTTGTCCAATGGACGAGTCGTGAAAAGATTGGTTGGTTCTCCATAAACGACTCCGACTACTAGATCGTAAATAAGCTAGTAATGCTAATTTATATCCTTTAATTGGTTCGTCCTATATATACTGCATCACAACGGCATTTAAATTTGTATATAACAGAGCTGTTCTGAAAATAGGGTAACCGATCTTTATTGAAGGGTGGAAACACAGATCTAGTCGGAAAGACATTTCGCAACTTAACTGTGTTATAGCACGAAGTAATGCATGCCAACACCTTGTCAGCTATCAGCTGGAACCTCCTGCCTAACCAGGAGTAATTTAAGGTAAATTGGGCACCGGCTGGGTCCTAAAACTACGGATTTTTAAAACGCCTGATTTTACGTTCCATAATGCGCTTAATGATACTAGCAAGAAAAATGTTTCCTACAAATATCTTCTGCACCCTTGCAAATTCTCCGTTTAACAAGATTGGAAAAACTTAGGAACGAAAGAGTTCCAATTTGTATACAAGCCTGTAAAAATAGGTTTTCGAAAAATACTGGTGACAAAAGCGCCATCCTTACGTTATACAGCATCTGAAACGGGCAACATACAATTACTTTCAACATCTGTCTATATTTCTGAGATGCGGTATTATATACATTATTTATATTATTCGGACTCTTGTCCTCATCTTTGTCGACATATTTATTACAACCTTTCGGCCGTTGTACGCTCCGGCCTTCTTCAGGACACATGGCACAGTGGATAAAGGCGTTGGTTAGATCCAGTGACAGGACTCAAAGAGTGTGAGTTCAATACCCGGTTAAGGCTGTGGAATTAACAGGAAATAACTGACAACTTACATCCATTAAAAACATAGCACGTGGAACTAGAACAGTCTACCCCAGTGAGTGAAATAAAGAGTTCAGTTCGACATTCCAACCACCTGAAGAAGGCCGGAGCGTATAACAAATAATGTAAATAATGTAATCTCAACATCAATAATAAATTGTAGAGATGTATGAAAAGAACCAAGTTCTGCAAATAGGGCAGTGGGGTCACTGGCAGAATAAAAAATGGAAAAGGTATCGTCAATCTACCGGCTATAAACGCAGGTCTTACGGGATGTTTTAAACAAAAGTGCCACATGTAATCCTACGAAAATATTAGCAAGTATGTGACCCAAAAGACTACACATTGTAACACCGTCCGTTTGAGCGTGCATAATATTGTCGAAAATAAACCCGACACCTACAGTCACCAGAGGCATGCATTCTCAAAACAAGTTTTCAGGGATACTAGCTGGGCCCAAATCACCTCTACAATGAGCACATGCATGCTGTTCTGAAGGAGCACATTTGTATACAAACTAACGATGTCAAAAGTCATTTTATTTTCTGAACTGATTTCGAAATTTTAAAAAAAATCGGCTACGAGGAACATCAGTATTAAGCAAGGTTCTTTTATGCCGTGATTTAACCAAGTCGGTTAATAGGAGCATCGGGAGTAAGCAAGGTTCTTTTAGGAAGTGTTTTAACCATCTCGGCTGCGAGGAACGTCGGTATTAAACAAGTTTATTTTAAGACGTGCTTTAAGTAACTCGGCTAGGAGGAACGTCGGTATTAAGCAAGGTTATTTTAAGACGTGCTTTAAGCAACTTGGCTACGAAGAATGTTCATATTAAGCAAAGTATGACGTACTTTAACTCGCCTACGAGAAGCATCGGGAGTAAGCAAGGTTCTTTTAAGAGGTGCTATAACCAACTAAGGCTACGAGGAACGTCGGTATTAAGCAAGTTTTATTTTAAGACGTGCTTTAAGCAACTCGGCTACGAGGAACGTCGGTATTAAGCAAGTTTTATTTTAAGACGTGCTTTAAGCAACTCGGCTACGAGGAACGTCGGTATTAAGAAAGGTTATTGTATGACGTGATTTAACTAAATAGGCTACGAGAAGCATCGAGAGTAGGCGAGGTTCATTTACGAGGTGCTTTAACCAACTCAGCTACGAGGAACGTCGGTATTAAGCAAGGTTTTTTTAAGACCTGTTTTAAACAACATGGCTACGAAGAATGTCGGTATTAAGCAACTTGGCTACGAGGAACGTCGGTGTTAAGCAAGGTTCTTGTATAATGTGATTTAACTAACTAGGCTACGAGAAGCATCGGGGGTAAGCAAGGTTATTTTAAGAGGAGCTTTAACCAACTTGGCTACGAGAAACGTCAAATTTGAGACAACACCTAGCAAAAGACAGCTAAAAATAGATATGGCATTGTCAATTAGGTGTACTATTGACAGATTGTTAGATCTATAGATAATTGAAGGTACGCGAGAAAAATATTTGAGGTGAGACGTAGCGAAAAAATTTACAAATGACAAGAATGTAGGAAATAATTTGATGTGTGTCCATTTTACGCAAAGGAGAGAAGACATGTTTGAAATCAATCGATAGATCAGATCAGCTTATATTCGTGTGAAAAAATGTTGAATGCTTTGGCAAGTCTACAATGGGAAGAGTGTTGAGATGAGTGGAAGGTTACAAAGGAGCGATGACTTAAATGTCCATAGAGTTCGAACTTGGGTCACGCATTCTGTCTTTTGAAGAAGGCGCGTGTGTAATGCTCCTCTGTCGAGACGAAGTTAAAGGTCGGATGTTGATCGCGTTTAAGGAGCTGATGAAAGGCAGACATAAATAATAGTGAAATGCGCATGCGCGGAGACATTATGCCCAGTCTGTGTTTGAACAAGAGAGAATGCTTTTGTTTAGTTTCTTTTTGCAGACGTCTGCAAATATGAAAATGTAATAATGAAAAAAAGAATTTTACAAAAATATATTTTCGCTAGTTGATGGGAAAATAAAAGTGGATAGTTAGATAGTGACAGGTTGATAAATGACTGTTAGACATGAAAAAGTATGAAATCAACTTAAACGGCTTCAAGACAGTTTATAGATACATAGATAAATAGAAAATAAAGAGACAGATAGATAAATAATGAACAAACTGAGATAGATAGATAGATAGATAGATAGATAGATAGATAGATTCTAGAGATAGTTAAAATTTATAGACAGGTATAGGTAGATGGATACAAAGAGAGTAAGATAGATAGATAGATAGATAGATTGATTAACAGGCTCAGATAGAAAGATAATAGATAGATATGAAAAAAGACTTAGATAAATATATATATATATATATATATATATATAATTAACGGTGCTCATACCACTACGTGACTATCAAAAATCTTTTTATTTTACAATAAACACCATTAAGACGACAAGGCACTAGAAGTGTTAAAACAAAATGGCCTATAAATGAAAACAAAATAGATAGATAGATAGATAGATAGATAGATAGAAAATGAACAGAAAGATAGATAAAAAATGAGCAGACTGAGACAGATAGATTCTAGAGGTAGATAAGTTCTATAGAGAGGGATAAATAGATGAATATAAAGATAGATAGATAGATAGATAGATAGATAGATAGATAGATAGATAGACAGATAGATAGATAGATAGATAACAGGGGTCATACCACTACATGCCTATCTTAAAACGTTTTATTTTACGGACAACACCATCAATTGACAAGGCACCAGAAGTGTTGAAACAAAATGGCAAAGAAATCAAAACAAAATAGATAGATAGATAGATACTAACAGACTGTGATAGACAGATAGATAGATAGATAGATAGATAGATAGATAGATAGATAGATATATGGACAGATAGATAGAGAGATAGAAAATAAACAGAAAGATAGATGAATAATAAATAGACTGACATAGATAGATAGATTCTAGAGACAGTTAAAATCTATACAGAGAATAGATAGATGGATATATAGATATTAAGATAGATATTAAGATAGATATTAAGATAGATAGATAGATAGAGAGATAGATAGATAATTAACAGGCTCAGATAGAAA
>OZ038486.1:93781418-93795209 GCA_964036315.1 Acanthosepion esculentum | reverse complement strand
CCTATGCATCTTGTTAAAGATGACTGGCAAGGCACTGCAATTAAGGAACTGTTTTCTTGATCAAACCAAACTCACAAATAATTATATTGCTCATACCACAACATGCCTATCTAGACGACTCACGTTACCCCTATCCTAGCTAAATTAGGAGTTATTTATACACACTCGGAAGCCTACCAAGCGCTATCTGCAACATACTATTAGAAAAAAACGTATAATAGCCTCATACCAATGTAAAATGATTAAAAATAATGGAAGCACAAATTAATAAAAAAGAAAACGCCAAGACTCAGTAATATTAACTAAGAACACAGCCAGAATGTACTGACCGTGTTTGGAAAATAAAACATTCCTATAACTTCAGTTACATACACAAAAAAGCACATATTCAGTTAAAAAATCGTGCTTGATAATGGCAAAAAGAATACCTAAAAGCGCTCGGATATACAGAACTTTTGGACAGATTCGACACACTTTGTGCCATGAAAAGAAAACACTTGTATAAACAAAACATATCAACATAAATAAAAACCTGAGTCACAGTACCTTGTGAGTTGTCGTTAACGAAACTTGTATAAAAGAGGAAATGCTGCCCAAATACACTATATATATAATTAGGAAATTCATCGAGTCTGAAACCTCAACAGAATGCAGAAAGCACTGGACGGCCGTTTCGTCCTATATTTGGGACTCATCAGCATCCACTACCGAGAATTGAAACCGTGACAGTTAGGTTATCAAGCAAACATCATACCAACTATTCCAACGGACCTCGGTGACGAAGTGGTAGCAAATCAGACTCAATATAGCGCCGCTCGCTCACATAAATCCGTGGTGGAACTCAACTGAAATTCTCTATAACCATAGGACGGTGCCCCCGGAGCCACGACTACTATCACCAAGCCGCTCAAACATGAGCATTAGAAGCCGGTTCAAGCAATGATATATAAATATATATAAACGGAATTTGTGAGCGAGCTACGCTATATTGAGTCTGATTTGCTATCTCTTCGTCACCGAGACCCGTTGAACAGTTGGTATGACGTTTGCCTGACAACCTAACTGTCAGGGTTTCAATTCTCGGTATTCACTGCTGATGAGTCCCAAATATGGAACGAAACGGCCGTCCAGTGCTTTCTGCATTCTGTTGAGGTTTCAGACTCGATGAATTACTTAATTATACTTATCAAATCCTCCTAATAATTTCTATCACTTATATATATATATATATATATATATATATATATACAAAGAGAGAGAGAGAGAGAGAAGGTTCTGAATGGCCAGTTAGTACAGACGCTCGCCAAAATCGACGAATTGTAGGGGTAGCCTGCATGGTATTTGATCAGAGAGAAGAAATTGATCTTCTATTATGAACCCGTTTTCACTTTCTTGGAAAGTCCTAGACATTCTACGCCAACAACTTCATTCTTTGGTCTTACTCTACTACGAAAGAAAACACAACAGACTTAACCCAAGATTAAATTCTACAGAAGAAACAATTACATTAAGCGTATGGAACGTCGAAATAAACAAGAACAATAGAAAATATATATAATACGCTCAATAAATATTTTTCCAAAAATACGTGTAGTTTGTTAGTTTATTCTTGCCTGATGGAGTAATCTCTTTTCTTTCGCGTATGTTTTACTTCGTTACTTTTCATTCCGGCATATTTGCAGATTTTTGCATTTGCGTTGGTAATCATTGTTCTTCTTAAATGTTTTCTTTTTAGGATTTGTGTTTACCCGCCACCCCCGTCACTTCGCTGCCATCATAGGGAAAGAATCGCGAGTCGCAAAGATGAAAAATAAAACCGCATTTGATATCAATCCATTTGATCTTTTAACATCTCCTTTACAGAATTAAGAACTTCGCGTAGCTAATTCTATCTATCTATCTATCTATCTATCTATCTATCTATCTATCTATCTATCTATCTATCTCTTTTCCTTCATTATCTATCTATCTATCTATCTATCTATCTATCTATCTATCTATCTATCTCTTTCCCTTCATTATCTATCTATCTATCTATCTATCTATCTATCTATCTATCTATCTATCTATCTATCTATCTATCTCTTTCCCTTCATTATCTATCTATCTATCTATCTATCTATCTATCTATCTATCTATCTATCTATCTATCTCTTTCCCTTCATTATCTATCTATCTATCTATCTATCTATCTATCTATCTATCTATCTATCTATCTATCTATCTCAGCCTACTTCTATCTATCTATCTATCTATCTAAGATGAAATGTAGTTTTAAAGGCTTCTCAGTGTCTGGAATAGAGAATATGTAAAGATAAGAAGTGTAGATACATAGATTATCATTGAACGGCAACAGTTGGTTTCATAATTGTACGTAATCTTCAAGCATGAGACAAACTGTCACTCTCCGTTTAGTGATGATCTCTATATCTACGCTTCTATAGTACCATCCCAAATGACGCATAAATTAAATACGCCCATACTTAGCGCAAAAATAACGAAAAATAACATAATCTGCAGCCAATTTCTGAAACCACTGACGAGTGGATGGAACAATTAGAAAAATGTTCTCATACCGAACTCTGGAGTTGAGGTTCGGATTATAATATCTGTCAGGTAAATGACGAATTTTATTTGTAATAATCTTATATATATATACATATATATATATACATATATATATATATATATATATATATATATATATATATATATATATATGTATATATATTCAAGGCAGGCATTAAATCCACTGATATACAATGGATTAGAAAAGAGAAACACTCGTAAGTGGGGAGTACAATGGAAATATAATTAGGCGGACAGTAGACAGCGATTGAAAATACATTTAAATTTTTGAAGATTATTGGCTGGAAAGCATGGAGCCTGAAGAGAGTTCCACAAGCCAGAAGTGCGAGAAATGAAACTATTGGCATAGAACTCACGATTACATCTAAGCAACTCAACTGTACATCGCTGAGACATCGTTGTCAGTCTAATACTGCGCTTATATTCATAAAGTCTAGATACCATAGTGAAGAGCTCACTTGAATAATTACCATGAAAGTATTTGCATGTACGTATGTCGGGATATACATGCCTTCGCAGACTGTGAAGCAGCAGAGAAAATTAGGAAGGGTTCAATACCAATTCCAAGAAATTTGATTGCTTGATCCGAGTTTTGCTGTGTACTGTCGTTGCACATTTCATAGTGCACCACAGGGGAAATGTGCAACTGACAATAGATGTGAATACAGCTGTACTGAAACAATAATAATCCTCAACAAGATGCGATGGACAAAAGACATTGTATGAATGGGGCATAATAGAATTCTAAAACAACTTTTCTGCGGGTAACTGAAGACAGGTAAGCGTTCAAAATGCAAGACGAGAAAAAAGGATAATCTGCAGTATAATCTGAATTCATTGCGTACGGATATGCGACAATCTGGTAAGAAATGACTTTAGATTCTATAGAATAGAGGCACTTGATTAGCGACGCATATAACGCCTTTGAGGCTGAATGTCTCAGGCATTCTCAGATTCAGCATGATCTACGTATTCACACTGATTTGCCATCTTATATGCAGTTTCGGAAATGTGTATACTGTTGTCAAGGGTAGGTTATGTAACCCCTTGAAAGGTCATAACTGGTAGCAATGCAGTATTTATACTATTCGGACTATTGTCCTCATCATTGTTGCCATATTTATCACAACGTTTCGGCCTTTCAATATCTGTCTATATTTCTGAGATGAAGTATTATGTACACTATTTATATTATTCGGACTATTGTCCTCATCTTTGTCGCCATATTTATCACAACGTTTCGGCCTTTCAGTATTTGTCTATATTTCTGAGATGAGGTATTATGTACACTATTTATATTATTCAGATTATTGTCCTCATCTTTTTCGCCATATTTATCATAACGTTTCGGCTCTTCAGCATCTGCCTATATTTCTGAGATGAGGTATTATGTAAACTATTCACATTATTCTGACTATTGTCCTCATCATTGTTGCCATATTTGTCACAAAGTTTTAGCCTTTTAGTATCTGCCGATATTTATCAGATGAGGTATTATATACACTATTTACATTATTCGGAATATTGTCCTCATTTTTGTCATAACGTTTCGAACTTTCAGTATCTGCCTATATATTTGAGATGAGGTATTATGTACACTATTCACATTATTACGTAATAGTTCTAGCGAGACAAGCTTGCTAACCATTACACCACCCTGAGGCGCCCAAGACTCTTTCAGTATGTAGAGGATTGTTACTTTAATTAACCTTTGACCAATTATCGCCCGTTTTGATTTCTTGTTCAGATATTCATTTACATTGTTATTTTTCGCCGTTTTATTTTCCTGAAATGTTCTGTGAGTGTTATATTCTCCAAGCCTTCATTCTTTATTATGTGGCTCAGACATTTCAACTATAATCTCTGAAAAACAAAATGGCTGATTGTTTTGTTGACCTCTGTATACAGGTTGAGGCAAAGTTCGCGTACCATAGAGATTAATGGATAGGTCCAACAATCCTTTAGAGTGGCCACCTAGGTCACTAAACCTCACTCCCTTGAATTTTGTTTTCTGTGATGCCATTTGAAATCAGTTGTTTATGAGACGCACCAAGAAATATTAAGGAAATTAAAAAATGAATGAAATATGAATGCAGTCAAATTTCATAGGAAATTCTCCGACGTGTGAATGAATCATGCAGGCAGAGAATTGAAATGTCTTTTGAAAAAGATGGAGGACATTTTGAACAACACAATTAAATAATTAATAAATAAAATGTACATGTGTAATTATACTTATCATACATTATCCCTATGGGGCATGATTTTTCTCACCGTGTATATGTAGATTATCCTCTTGTAAATTGTTAATTCGTATATCTCATCCACGTTAGAATATGGTTCGGCTGCGATAAAAGTGATAGAGATTAGGATACCATGATGAATCCTCCGCTTAAAATTCATTCTCAGCTCGCCAGTGGTATTGATAATAAAATGAATTCTAAGGCGACATAACATTTCTAAAAAGTACGATACAAAGGAATTTTGAAATGTTTTCGGAAGCTTCCTCTCCACGGAAAACTTACAAATAGTATTTCATATTCAAACCAAAAGTCTTCCATGCGAATAGGCAATGGATTAAGTGAATAAAACAGAGAGATAGAGAGAGAGAGAGAGAGAGAGAGAGAGAGAGAGAATGAGAGAGAGAGATAGAGAGAGAGAGAATGAGAGAGAGAGAGAGAGAGAGGAATAGGAAAGGATTTTTCTCACTGGATTTCACTTGTACAGCAAGATAACTTTAAAAACTATTAGAAGACCTCCCAACATTTATTTGGAGTGAGTGTAAACATAACTATATTGGTAAATTTGCCGATTAAGATTGTAGCAATCGTGGTGGTGCTGCTGCTGCTGATGATGATTCGAATGATGATGATGATGATCATTATCACATGTTGATGATGATGATGATGGTGACTGAGGATAGACAGTGTGAAAGTGCGCGTCGGAAGTCACATCGGAATAGCGAATGAGGCTTTTTAGAAACTACATTGTCCTTATTACCAAACCGAACAGTGCTACGCAGCTATGTAATGTCTGATCTCCGATACGACAGTGAATGCTGTAAAATTTTGTGCAAGAAAAAATTCGATAGATATTGAATTCTAACGAGAAAGTTTATTAACATGGGCAGATTTTTGTAAACATTGAATTTTTTTTGCAAAACGTGTCAGTATTTTGTTTTAGTTCATTAAGTTTTTTCAATAGTAGGAGTATTTTTTATGTTAAATAATAAAAATTAAATTTTTCCAAAAATGTGAATAAACACTTTATTGTTCTAAGCTACGTCCCCTAGTAACACCAACTGTACTTTGTACCCACTTACCTGTTTCCACTTCTCCAAAATTTGGTTTCAATTGGTCAATGTATGGCTATCTTAGAGGATGTGACAGACAATCAATGGGAAGTCACAGAATCTTTCACACACACACGCACACGCACACGCACACACACACACACACTATATATATATATATATATATATATATATATATATAGTTAAAGACATTTTTATGTTTAACATTGTTTTTATAGATACAATTATTTAAGTAAATGCTCTGTTTATAATAAACAGTATTAAATAACATTTACCGGCCTGAATGTCCGAGAAATTTTCATAGAAAATATTCGTCCTCGAATTACTTAAATGCTTGTATCTATAAAAAAATGTTAAACATAAAAATATCTTTAAATAATTGTCGGACTTTGTCCATTTCATAATATATATATATATATATATATATATATATATATATATATATATATATATATATATATATATATATATATATATATCGATAGATAGATAGATAGTTAATACCTTTTAACAAAAGTAGAAGAAATGCTGTCTAACACTCATTGATAGATCAATGGAATTTATGGGACACATAACGAGAGATGTTCTCCATTATGAAGGAATGTACTGTCAATGAGGCCCTTTGCTTGGGACATCTCTTGAGCCTCAAATTCACTTCAGGCATCAAGTAGAACTCATATATACGATCCATCGCTAAAGATACTGGAAATATTTCCGCTTCCTTCTGCTAACACAGAAAACATCTGACTCCTCCTCACATCCTCTATCTTATTAAAAGTCAGATCAGACCAAAAAAGTCGTATTGCTGACATAATTTGATCTGAAAGGGACAATTCAATACCACCAACTCAATACCGCCGACTGAACAAAGCAAACTGTGCGCCGGGACAACTCAGAACCGAGACAACTCAGCACCTGAAAAACACATCAATTTTAATTTTTTTCATTTGTATCCTCTTTAAATAATGGCATGCAGTCATACTTGTGATCGTTGCTGCAATATTTATTAAAGTTATTAAGCTTAAATATTTAATAATAAAATAGAGGAATTTTCACAAATATTTTATAGTTGTACAACTTGCAAAGGAATGCAGGACAACTCAATGCTGTTGACTGAATGCCGAGACAACTCAGCACCAGAAAAGCATAATCTTTTTTTCATAATCAAATAAAAGTAATTTATTAAGGATTAAAACCTCAATTAGTGAATATTTTTCTTCAAAGGAGACATTTAAAAAGGCATTATGTAAAATATCAACCCGTTTTTAATTCTTTTTAACAAAGTAAATCGTAAACAAATTAACATATAAAATAGGAATTTCGATTTACTTTATTAAAAAATAATTAAAAACAAATTTGTTTCATTGAATTATTTTAGACTTTTTCAAATACGTCTTCAAATATTTTCTTTTGTTTTCTCACAAATGTATTTTATCGCTACATGTTAAGAAACGTTTAAACGCTACATGTTATGAAACGTTTACATGCTACGAAACGTTTAAACGCCACATGTTATGAAACGTTTAAACGCTACATGTTATTAAACGTTTACATGCTACATGTTATGAAACGTTTAAACGCCACATGTTATGAAACGTTTAAACGCTACATGTTATAAAACGTTTAAACGCCACATGTTATGAAACGTGCTGCTGCAAGACTTATCGCTTTAATTATGAGGTATCTATTATAAAATGTAAACAAATAAAGACACTAGTGTTTAGAATAAACAAAGTGGGAGTTGAATTTGGGGGGGCACACAGAAAAAAAGTGCGCGGAGAATTTGACACTCACAGGAGATACTGAAGTCTAGCGAAAAAAATCAATGCTTGTGTAATCTAACTACAGAAAATGAATAAAAAGGGATAGTGAGAGTGTTGGATTATTTTGTGTATTTATGTAGTAGTGAGCTAACCCAAAAGAAATGACTCGCTTTATAGTTCTCCAATTGAAGGTTAACCAATCAGGAGACGTGAAATATTCAATCCGTCGTGTATAAAGGCGGCCATTTTGATTACTCTCTCCGAATATCCAGTGCCAATCTGTCAGAACCAAAGATCAGAAGGAAGAACTACGCTCTGCTACTTTATCGAGATATCTACTGCTAACCTGAACTATGCTTCCCTACTGTCTTCGAAATATTCACTCCCAACCTCTGGATTCTATACTCAAAGACTACCGTCATCATGAACAACAGAGAGGACATCCATTGCTTATTGCTGCAAGGGATTCGAAATTGTGGCGATCCATGATCGCCAACGTCCGAAAGGACACAGAGTGTAAAAAGTACAAGACCCTAAAATGAAAATTTCATCCGTCTTCGTGATCTTGTGAAATCATTTTCCGAGAGTCTCTCATCAGACGATGAAAGTGTCTTTAACATGCGTTACACTAAAACTATTGTGCGATTAGAATTTGAATTGAGAGTGAGTAGAACTTTGACCCAAAGACGATTTTATTTGGTTTATTTTAATAAAGACGTACAATACTAAATTTCCTAACAGACTTTACCAAGCATTCAAATTGGAAATAGAATTATGTCGTAATTATTTAAGTTTGTCTACAAATCAGATCATTTGAATTCTATTTGCATTATTTTTCTTGCAATGCCGGGTTTCGAAAACTTGTTCTCAATTTAATTAAGTCCATCTTTGAATGGGAAACTTAATATCGATGTTGTTAACAGTGTGAGACAGGCAGGAAGTGATCTTTCTCACCTGGATGTAGGAAAAGTATAAAACACATTATCACAAATGATTTCGTTCTAAACTGTCAAATCAGCGTTGCCATTCTTATTAACAAGAGATTCAAGGTGACAGAATATCTCTACAAAAGATTAATGCAGAGCAAGAGAGAAGCAGAATAGAATTCGTTCATTTATGAACGCACTTCTGGTATTTAAGCTAAGATTTTCGGAATCAGCTGGCTTTTAAAAGAATGGATACTTTTATCGCAAATATCTCCAGGTTTGGGGAAACGTTTGGACTGCCGAAAAGGTTTGTAAATTTTAAATTGGAAGTAAACACGTGATGTTTTATTTGGAATTTACAATTTCAAACTCGATTAGAGCGCGTAATATTTATCCATCGCACCCTGTATATATGTGAAGGAAAAGCGAGGAGGAAGAGAGATAGATAAAGAGATAAAGAAAGAGATCGAGTGAGAGAGAGAGCGTGAGAGAGAGTGAGAGAGAGAGTGAGAGCAACCCTTGAGGTGTGAAAAGGATTTTCAGCATGCAGTGTTCATTTCTATGTCCTTACAATTTTATCTTCAAACGCTCCCTACGTATATAGCTGTGGAATTATGTGCCTTGTCAAGATTTATTAGATACCGAACAGCTTTCTGCGACAAATACTTGATAAGGAAAGCTGTCTGTGTTACGTGTTTTCAATGACCTTCTTCTTTCGGGAAGTACTAGTGATAAAAACATTTTATTTAGATATCCAACCGTGGACATTTTTTTATCCCTCCCTTTTCCTCGGGGAATCAGTTCAGGTTGAACAGTGAACTCGCCCTCTATCGATAATGTTTTCCGTGTCGATCAGCATTATGCCACTTCGAAAACAGAATGTTGCATCAATAAAACCGTAGCCTGATATAGTGTGCTGTGAAGAAGTTCTTTTTTCTGAAACACATACTGTGTGACTATCGAGATAAGCAAAAATTGTAAACTTTCTTCTTTTTGAAATGAAATATTTGCAGCTTTCACCCGTTATGCATTTTTCTTTTGTCTTTCTTGATTACATCACGTACAGAGAAATCTGATCGAATATCTTTGCTGGCCGGTGGATTTGTTATACATTCAAGAGATCACTTCCCGGGCTAAATCAAACATCATTTTTTATCGGATACTTTAGTTTAAACCTCGAATATCTAATATATTTTATAATGTAGTATAACACACACACACACACACACATATATATATATATATATATATATATATATATATATATATATATATATATGTATATATATATATATGTATATATATATATATATATGTATATATATATGTATATATATATATATGTATATATATATATATGTATATATATATATATATGTATATATATATATATATGTATATATATATATATGTATATATATATATATGTATATATATATATATGTATATATATATATATATATATATATATATATATTAATGCATGTTTCATTAAATAATATAGACAAGTTTTTTCTATTTATTTTAAGTAAGTTCCTTTCGTATTGTCTGATAAGCATAATTACATTATCCTTGAAAGACGAAAGGAAAACGCCATATTGACACATGTTTGAATTCAATCTAAGCTTTCGGCTTACATCAGCCATTATCAAAGATGACAATTTTAATAAATCAAACAACACATATACGGAACCACAATAATGGCCCGCCCTTGCTGTTTGAATAAGCTCAAAGTAACGACAAACTCTTATTTACGAGCCAAGGAAGCGAAAAACGCGTCGTAGCTCGTGACGTCACACATGACCACGCGAGAGTGAAAACGAGAAGTATTAAGTATGGGAAGCCCTTGGTATAAACCAATGGCTCCTGCTATAGATTATAGGCATTTAAGAATGTTTGTGGAGATTTCATAGTTTATTTTGTTCAAGTTAGGTTTCAACTGTTTTATGTATATAGCTTCAAGGATTTTTAATATTTGTTTATTATTTTCATCTTTAAGTATAATTGTGTTGTCAACAAGGATTTCCCGGAACTGAGTACGCGGGCAGGCATGTTGTTTTAAATGTCTAAAAATGTTAGAGTTATCAGTTAAATGTAGAGTTAAGCGTCTTGAAAGCGAGTTTGTGGTGTGACCAACATAAATATTATTTAATCCATTCGAGATACATTCTCCCAAAGGCCACATGAATTTGTACACTATGTTAGTTTTTTGCAAATCGCTAACGGGGAGTGCGGAAGAATCATCAGACAATACGAAAGAAACTTTCTTAAAATAAATAGACAAAACTTGTCTATATTATTTAATGAAACATGCATTAATGAAAAATTGCTGCCTATATACACCACACACACACACACACACACACACACACACACACACACACACACACACACACACACATATATATATATATATATATATATATTACAGCAAAAAATCAAAAATTACCTCAACATGAGGATAGTCTATTTCAAGTTGGTATGTACGCAGCTATCATCAGCCTCTAAGTGTAGGTCTAGAAACATTGTTTTAAATTTATTTTCAATCTCAGACCTCCTCATTGTTAATGAGAAGGGGCTTGTGTTAGCAACTGGTGGAGATTAAGTTTAAATCCCCCATCACTTATTAATAATATTGGGCCCTTGTAGAATAAAACAATATTTACTGTGAATCCAAAGAAAACAAACTTGGTGCTTCTATAGGAAATGCCACATAGTAGGAACCGATATTTAGCTACAAACAACGAAAGGATCTAGCCAAAAATAAACTCCAACCCCAGACCACCTTACGCCCTCCACTGTCGCTGTGTGTGTGCGTCTCTGTGTGTAAAACTTCAGATATAATTAAAAATATATCTGTAAAAGGCAATATGCTCTGATGAACTTTATGAAGGCAAAGGTAAGCATTTTATTTTGCAAGAAGTATTTATAGACAAAAATAAAAAATATCGTTAATTTTTCAGAATTTTTAAATTTACGAGACGTTCATAAATATGCATGAAATTATCTGAAAGCCAAAGTAAATTATGGAGGAAAGTGAGTCAATATTGTTTTTTCTTATTTATTCATAATTACTTGTCGCCGGGTGTGGCTTTGAAAGTAGCCCAATGTTTTCCATAGGGATAGAGAGGAAATCACTAAATGCACGATTTAGCGCCCCCTTTCTCGAATTAGCGCCCCCTTTCTCTATTGAATTTAAAATAACACCCCTTCTCGAATATGCACCTCTAGTGACAAAACGAATATATTTGAGTAAGGATAGGTGACGCTAATTCGGAACTGGTTTTTATTGCTTTTTTACGGCTCATCAACCTTTTGCAAAATATTTAAAGCAAGAAAATATTTTTAGATTGTATGAAGTTTTGGAGATAATAATAATTTACTGATACAAGCCCTAATAATTAACACATAGATGGGGGAGAGGATATGGATTCATACATTTCCTAAGGGCATTTGCGCGTAAGTGAATATAACGGACTCGACAGTAATTAGAACTTGGCTCTACGACTTCCAATTCCGATCTGTTATGCCTTACAGCACAGGCATACCCAAGCTTACAACACCTGGTATTCCCAAGCGGTCACCCATCCTGAAGGCTTGACAATGCTGAACTTCGGTGATTTATGATAACTTGTATTTCAACGTGATGTGGCAATAAACCCTGTATCTGGGAGTTTAAAGAAAATTGATCCAAATATTCTGAAAATTATGTACAGTCTCATAATCTATCTCACGGTGTTTATAGTTCTTTTTTTAATTTTGAGTTCGTTGTCTAGAATAAGCAAGTTTTATTTATGAATCGAAATCATCGCATACGTCCCTTGAACTACAAAGACCACTTCCCTTTTATGTATCCTGTCAAATGTTGCTTTGAGACAATGGCCGCTTTTTGCTTCAATAAATTGATTCGTCAATTTGGAAATTACACTGGTCAACACGATTTTAGGTGCCAACAAACAAAACACTTTTTTTTAGCTAATTTGATGGTGCTGATTCCGAAAATGTCCTTAGCTTTTCCTGGTTAGCTACCATTTTTGCTGTACTGAAATTGCTCATTTTTGGAGAAAAAATAAGATCAGTTTACGATCGTGGCTGATCCCAAAATTTAGTTAATAAAAGTCGTAGAAACCCATCAATTTTCAGGTAGGCTGAGTCAGCCACCTGAAATAAACTCTTTTTATAAGAAAAAAAGTGTTTTTGAGTCAAGAATTTGAAAAACAGAAGTACTGAAAATTTCCAATTTATCGCCCAAATTCAATTTAACTGATAAACTTTATCAGTAATACAATTTAGTAAGCCTGATAAGTAAGGTGACATAAAAAAATAAAACCCTAAAATCTTCTGTTTGATATTTATAAATTTATCGCATCACTTTTATCCCTTCACTATGGAAGGAAACCAAGCACATTGAGAGCTTTTTGTTTTCATAGTTAGAAAGAATCTCCAACTAAAGACTTCCCAACTGAATGCACCTATTCCATTGTACATAATACTGCTGGAGTATCAAAAGGGACTTAAATAACATTGAACATAACAGACAATCATGAAAGAGAAAATCTTTTATCATAGTTCTTATGTTCACGAAGGTTTTATTTCTGGTGTTAGTTTATTAAATGATTTCATGAAAATAATTCTTGGTCTTGGTCTATTCAATCGTGTTATTTTTAAAGACTTAAGGTCTGATTGTTATTGCAAAAGTATTATTTCTCAATACGCAAACCAATACTTATTGGTTTAAATACGAATTGAGAGGTTTCTACGATTTTATTTTGAGAAATATTGACATCGGTCAACATCATATATACATTAAACAAATGAAAAAAAATGCTTTTTTCAACAAAAAAATAAAAGAAAAAAAGGCATTTCTGTACAGCAAAAACGGTAACGAACCAAGAGAAAAAGGTAATATTCAGATTCAACGCCCTCAAATTAATGTTTGCTGTCTTGACATCATTTCAAAATTTTTTTATCGGAATATGTCCAACTAGTCCTTGATATTGAAGGATTTTGAACGATGTAAAAAATTATATTTGTCCAAAAAGTGATTGGTTGTTCTTGTTTCATGTCGCCTTCTGCATTTCTTACATTTGTGTAAATAAAAGATGAAAATGGCTTACATTTTCACTTCTGAAATAAACGCCTCCTTTAAAAGATATTTTTTAAGTAAGCGCCCCGAGCTCTAAATATATACATTTATTAG
>OZ038486.1:93698918-93776418 GCA_964036315.1 Acanthosepion esculentum | reverse complement strand
AATCCGCACAGCAACATAAAAAGTAAAAATAAATATACATATATAAACACATACAGAAACACACAAACATGCATATATATACACATGCATACATACAAACACACACATATATATATATATATATATATATAAAGAACACATACATACACAAACATATATATATATATGTGTGTGTGTGTGTAGATTTAATAGACCGGTTAATAAAATTTGAGAAATAAAAAGCCAACAAAATGATAACAATATTAGCAATAAGATTGATGATATTTACTGTATATTAAATTTTTGACTAAAATGAACCACGAAGAGCGATTTTAAAGTCGGAATTTTTGGACACGCCTGTACCCTTTTTCAACGAGAGGAGGTATAAACAAGAAGTTGTACTTACTATTATATAATAAATATCATCAATCGTATTGACAATATTGTTATCATTTTGTTGGCTTTTTATTACTAAAATGTTATTAACCGGCCTATTAAATCTATATATGTTAAATCTATATGCGTGTCAGCGAGAGCGAGTGTTAGTGTGTCTGTGTGTCCAATGTAGAATATAATTTTCGATAATCCTTTTTAGACACATTAAATAAAATAATTTATCTATCACATACCTTCATAAAATTTTACAAGCATATAAAAAAGACAAAAGAAAATAATTCCTCGCACCAATCTGTTTTAATCGCTCAAAAACCTCTTTGGGGTGAAACAAGTATGTTACCGAAGAGGACTCAACCTTAGAGACGCTCCTTGAAAGTCAGCAAATGTAGAATGTAATTGATTGATTCCGGTCCTGAGAGTTTTCAGCAAATTGAAAACAGTTGCAAAAACCTTCTGGGGTGCTGTGATCCATCTGTAGTCCATAGAGGGACGAGAAAAATGGAGTGTTGATCATTTCTCTCTTTCTCTTTCCCCGTATGAGCTGACAGACAGGTGAGATGAAAGTAACTTCAGTCTGAACCAGGAGACGGGTCACGCGTTTCAAAATAATGTTGATATATTCGCTGCTTTTCATGCGACATTTCCTTGCGAGTAGAACACGTACAAATCAGGAATCGGATGAATCAATATTATAAGCAATTCTACTTATTTTCCACTTGTTTATGAATTGATTTCGTCTTTCAAAGATATTTTCTCCAGGCGTTCAACTTTCTTACAGAGAACATTATCATTATTTATTTTTAACTATGTTTTTTTATGTTAGTTTTCTTTTCTTTTTTCCACTGCTCATGTATTTTTGTGATACAATGGGTACCCAATAATTGGTTTTGAATACGCATGAAGAAAAGTGTACTGTGAATGAATTTATCTGTGTCCAGGTCCGTTAGTTTTAGGAATACTTAATAAAATCCACAAAG
Organism: Acanthosepion esculentum; assembly: GCA_964036315.1. NCBI lineage: Eukaryota > Metazoa > Mollusca > Cephalopoda > Sepiida > Sepiidae > Acanthosepion > Acanthosepion esculentum. The sequence continues at coordinate 93,775,066 of OZ038486.1, read as the reverse complement.
GAAATCTCTAAAATAGCCACCTTTTAACGTAAATGAAATAGAGAAAAAAAAACTTTCGGGATCAAGTGCCTCTTAGTCAGAAGTTACGAGATTCCACCAGCTGGGATATATAAAAATTCACCGGGAGAATAGATAGCTTTTCCGGCAGTCAGTTACTGACGCGCGAGTCGGGTGTCGTGATTTTGAGATTAGCAGAGAGCTGGTAGGTGAGAGTTGGAATTCTAAAAAACCGAAGGGAAGTTAGTGTGTCGTAAAAGAATTAGTCGAGTCTTTGATACCTTCCTATCCCCAGACCATGCAAGTGGATCCCTGCAAAAATAACCAAAGATATTGGAAACAAATTTCGCGTTTTTTAAAATTTATTTATTTATTTATAACTCTTTTTCAAGCCTTCATCGGTTCTACAATCAGTAAGGAAATAGGAATGGTCAGTATTTGAAAGAAAATGTTAACAGAACAGAAAAGAAATGGCAGCTCATATTCACAGCCATGGCTCATTCCCAGTAAAATGAGCACCACATTAAGAATTACATGAGGGTACTCTCCAATTCACTACCTGCTGGGAAAAGAAAATCATATTCAATTGAAGTCCCCACTCGCCTGTCTTTCAAACCTGTCAACATGAATACTATATACCACTTGATTGAATCTTATCATACAACAATGTTTTCTATTATTTATACTCAAGCACAGTGAAGATATTGAGTCATTAGCTCCTTAGATATCTAACGCTATATCAGATTTCTTTGGGTACGATTTTCTAATATTCCTCGCTGGATGACGGTCAGGTGACACCTGTTGCGCATGTCTGTCCTTACCAGGCGAGTAGTTAGTTCCCATAGACTTAACCTACTTCACAACGTTAGGTTTCATATTGCTGTTATTATTTGCCATGATATATCTATGGATTAAGAGTAGAGTGGTTTCCCGTTGCCTTCTCCACGGTGGTTTATGGAGACACCATCTCTAGTTAGCTGGCCGTTGACTAATCGAGAGTTCTTCCGTCCTTATTTTTCGTCTTGCTGGGTTGCTAACAAGCCGTCTCACTCGCAAGAAATTCGAGTGAGGTAGTCGGTTTAGTCGCCGACATTTCGACTGTGGAATACTTACATTATATATATATATATATATACATATATATATATATATATATAGGATGCATGAGCGAAGACATATTTCTCTCAAACAGGATACAACGATTCATGGGTTTTACCCAACATGAGGACTGTGAGCTGGTAATAGTTTCCATATCTGATGAGGATGTATTTCCAAATTAAAAAGGCGTCATAGGCTTTTAAACTGTCGAACGTGGTAGCTAACTGGTGCCCGTAGAATTTTGGTCGAGGTCTAAAAAATAAACTGCTCGGCTTGACTCCTGGAAGCTGACTGACAGCCTGATAACTTTCGTCGCTTTCTAAAGTTATCTGTTATAGACGGATATATATAGATATAAACAGACGGAATTTAGCCTCTGACAGTATATAGCCTCTCCATCAGCAAGCCCTATGTAGTACCTCCTCGTGGCGACGCATGACAACCGAGCACCTTGCGGACTTGGGCTAAACTACAGGGGACAGAAGAGGAGTTTGGTCTCCTTAACACGCGGCATGCAGGCCCACTGGTGTGTGGACACGCCCTGGTGCCCATGAACCAATCCCCAGGTATGGGTTAAATAGCTCCACTGCCTCGTGGAAATCTTCGGCAGAAGAAAAGACTAAGGAGTAAACCCTACACAAATCCGGAGTGGATCCCCTAAGGCGGATGGACGGCACTCTGTGCTACCTTCCGGCAACTCCTGCAGACGCTCTGGTACCAAACTATATTGGTTCATCCTCTCTTTTGGATACGGCTAGCAAGGTCGAGATGGGGAGCTAGACGTCCGGGCATCCCTAGATCTCCATACATTCCGCCCAGGCTCGTATCGCATTGGAGAGATGACTGCCGCTCCAGAGTGGGACTGCGCAGTCACCAGATGCGATGTAACTCCATCGCCTAGCACCTACAGCGCTACTCCATCGTCTCCTGAGACGGACGGATGCCGCCGACGACGACGATGACGCCGAAACAGATAGAAATACATTTAGAAAAATAAGACAAAGACGTAGAGAGACAAACATATATATGTGAAACCGAATGGGATCCATAGATATATAAATCATTAATGTATTAATGTATACAAAAGTTCTTCTTTTCTGATAAAAGTGATAGTTATCTTGAAAAATTATTTTTGTCAATGAAATTCGGATCGTGTTGAAGGCTGCTGACATATCATCAGCTTTTCCTTACATTTTCAAAAAAGGCTTCCTTTTCATCTCATAAAATATAATAAGAAGCGTGAAATACAATCTATAAAATGTTAAAGCCATCTTTTCCTTCCACCTCGTTACACCATTTCCGTCTTAATAGTAGAGCAAGAATGGAAAGACAAGCTTATTGAATCAGGGTTTGCATCTCATATCCATAATACCCTGCAATGTCTCTATCATCATTCGGATGATAACGCATCACCGAGTTGCGGTAATCCGTGTTTATGTGTGTGGCGACAATGGTAATCGATAGATTTTGTCGGGGATCTACCATCGTTTGGCTGACATGAGTGGGTACCTGGTGACGTAAAATTTACGTGTAATGACAGACAAATGCACGATCTATTTTTTTAATTTATTATTTTCGTTTAATTCTATTTGCAATTTTTTTTGTAAATGATAAAACAATATTGTATATTTTATTTGCATTCTTTCATCTTTAATTCAAAATTGTCATCCAAAAGTTGTTTTGTTTTATATTTATAATTTTACTGACTTTATATTAATTTATTGCGATGAGTGTATATTTATATATCATTATCTATATGCTATTACAGGCATCAACATATCACGTTTTATGCTTAATATAAAATATCAATATACGTATATAATATGAAACGTTGCTTGTCATATAGAGAATACATACATACATACACACATATATATATATATATATATATATATATATATATATATATATATATATATATATATATATATATATATATGGTAGCAGGTGCGAGAGTGTGGATGGATGTATACGAAAAGAATAAAATGTACTAAGTGTAGAAAATCTTAATTATGAACAATTTTCAAACTGCGTCCATCATTCCGAAAATGAAAAATTGATAACCAATTCAATTTTCAATAAAAAGATTATTATATTTTTCTGATAGAAATATGTGCCACATTTCGATAGACATAGTTCAATTCGTACATCTATCTCTCTATCTATCTATCTCTCTATCTCTCTATCTATCTATCTATCTATCTATCTATCTATCTATCTATCTTATAATACAGGCTCCGATGGGTAAATTGTCGCCATTTTATATTTTAATTTCGTACATGCGCGTTGTTTGTTTTTGATTTTTTTCCCCACTGCACAGTATAGTAGGCTCTGTTGGGCACCGTCTGTGCGAAAAGAGCGCCATGATGCAATTCATTCCGCCAGAAACTTATATTCGGCAGGATGTACTGTTTGGCATTCGCGCCGGAAGCTCCAATACGAACATTTCGGAGTGTTTGGGTGTCAATCTGAGGACAATGCCGAAGATCCAGAAATAATTAAATAAGGCTAAAGGCGATTAGGAAGATAAATCTCACCCTGATCGTTCTGATCAGAAAAGAACTCTATTGGTGATGACCTCAGACCCAACACGGAGGCCTATATAAAGTGCTTGAGGAGGTAGTGCTTCCCTGGGTCAAGAGGGTGGCTGCTGGAAGACCCTATGTCTGGTAACAGGACTCTGCACCATGCCGTACAAGCAGATGAATACAGTCATGGCTCTAAGACAATTTCTGTGAACACATCACCTCTTACCTCTGATCAATTAATTCCCCAGACTGCAAACCACTTGACTATTATGTGTGGGGCGCAATTGAGCGAGAGACCAACAAAACTCCTTGTAACACCAAAGACGAACTGAAGGCAAGGATGATGGCAGCATTCACCAATTTAAACAAGGAGCGCATCCAGAAGAGGTGCAGGAGATTCCGAAGTCGTCTGGAGACCGTGGTCCGAGCCAATGGCGATTTTATTGAATAAATGTACCCTTTAGTATTTCAAGATATTTTATGTAATTTTATTAAACATATATGTTAAAATTAAATGTCACTAGTATAAAAAATATACAATATAAAAGATAATATAATATAATACAATATATATTCAGTTATTGAGTTTGTAATCTTGGGTTTCAACTTTTCGCGATCATCAGACAAACTATATTACATTTGTATTGTGTTCTGTAGAGTCGAGCACTCTTTTAGGTGCATTAATTTTTATATATACTGCTACTAATAAGAATAAATAAATGGTCTTATTTACGCCGTTTTTTTTTTAGAAAAAGGCAAAGGAAAAAAAAATTCTTTATCAGTATATATTTTATCTCTGTTATTTTAAATAGATCTCGGTTTTCTTATTTACATTGTTCGGACTATTATCCTCATCATAAAGGGTTCAGTTCGACATTCCAACCACCTGATGAAGGCCGGAGCGTACAACGGCCGAAATGTTCTGATAAATATGGCAACAAAGATGAGGATGATGTAAATAGGGTACATCTCAGATGAGGTATCATCTCGGTTTTATTAGAACCAGCACTCACTTTGAGCTCTTATATATATATATATATATATATATATATATATATATATATATATATATATATATATATATATATATATATATATTACATTATAATATACCAATTATTTTGGTTTATATATATGTGCATGTATACGTATTTATGTGCATGAACACAAACATACACAAACATATATATATATATATATATATATAATGGATAAAAATATGATTCAATGTCTACAAATTCATGTAAATGAACATGTATAACGACCTTAAACATAGTAGCAAAAGCAGCCCTAAATAACCCTTGTATCAGCAGCTCTCGAATATAAAAACACGTGAACCCTAAACTAACACTCTCTCCCTTTCAGTCTTTCTTCTTTCGAAATGAGTGACATAAACTTTCTAAGCTGAAGCGAAATAGTCTGTGAACTCTTCATACTAAAACACACCAATACAGTAAGTTTCACCATAACATATGTGTATGCAATTTACGTCTAACAAAAGAAACTCTTGTTTTTAACCTTACTTGTTTTGATAAATGTTATCTTTGCATTGTAATTCAATAGGTCTGTTATTTTGTGCATATACTCTTTTTCACCACTATTATTTCATGTGCTATTAAATGTTCCCGTAAGAAATCCTACTTAAGTAGCTAATTGCTAAACTTAGATTTTTGTAATGTTTAATTGTACCTATTTTTTGTCATGTGTGCTTGTATTCTATCTATCTATCTATCTATCTATCTATCTATCTATCTATCTATCTATCTATCTATCTATGTTTTTTAGATGATACTGTAAGACTTGTATCATTATAACATCTAAAACATAATTAAAATTACGTACAGAATATTTAGATTTCGGCATTAGATATGAGTTATTGATATGTCGCTAAATAAACCAAGAAAATCAACCAACCAAATTTTCCAAATATGGGGTTTCTGCAAAGGTTTTCATAAAAACGATTGCTATGTATTCCTGGAAACTTTCGCACACTCCTATTCCAAATCAACTCTTTATAAATAGATTTGACCCCGATACTTACGTTTATCACTACGTAGCTTATATCTAATGGATAGTTTTTTGTTTCTGAACTTGTACGATATTTGTTATTAATCTTATTTTGAAGATTATTGGCAATCTTTCAATGTCAGCGTTATCCGTTGAATGGATTAAGCGTTTTAATATCAAACAATATCCGACCTTGAACAACCTGACAAGTAAAGATTTATTGAGTTGGTAGTGTCTGTGTTTGATCAAATCCTATTAATTAGCGATCATCGGTACGGGAATGAGGTTGATCCATATATATATATATATATATATATATATATATATATATATATATATATAGGTCAATAAAAAGTCAGAGGATTAGTATTAAACGTTTTTTATTCAACTGTGCTGCTCAGTCCATCAATCTATCAATCTCTAAGTAGACTGCACGCAGTTTCGATATAAGCGAATAAAAACAAAGACGTAAATGAATAGTCACCATCAAATAAATAATAGTCGTTATCAATGTTTACACTATTTACATCGTTCGGACTATTGTCCTTGACTTTATTGCCATATTCACGAAGTTTCGGCCGTTTTACGCCCCGACCTTCTTCAGGTGATATTTGTTGAAATTTCGAACTGGAGCCTTTATTTAGCACTCGGAACTAGATTGATCTAATTCCACGTGCCATGCCTTTGGATATCTCGAGGGTCGTGGACTAAATAAAGGGTCCGGCTCGAGATTTCAGCGTATATCAGCAGAGGAAGGGTCGGAGCGTACAACGGCCGAAAATTCGCAAATATAGCAATAAAGATGAGGAAAACAGTCCTAACGGTCTAAATAGTATAAATAATTACAATATTGAATTTCAGAAATATAGTCAGATATCGTTAAAATGTTCTTTTGTGTTGTGTCTTCACAAAATTTTGGGGTTTTGTAGCTATTAGCAACATTTACGACTTTTGGTTTTCGCACGTCTGCACATTGAAGGTCCCTTCCTTGACTGAAAAAAAATAAACAAAAAAACTGGTGTTATATAGCTCTCCCAGTTCCAGACCCACGCTGACTATTGGTTAATACCGTCCCGGTATCGTTCATATGCAAATAGTCAGCGCCAGCTACTCTAAGTAGGTCTTCTCTCAAGGGGCCCATTACGGAAAAGGATGCAACTTATGGTGCCTATAGCACCGCATACAACCAACTCGAAGTCTTTTATCGGACTGACACGATTCTCTTTTATGGTTATATTCCCCATATTTCTAATCTGCTATCCGCTTAACCAGTTTCTTACGTAGGTTATTCGGTGTTTTTCTCTGTGCCTCTTGTCGTCAATATATCCTTTGAATGTCAATTTCTCTAAGCCATCTTTCTTCATTACGTGTCTCCTTTCTGAGTCTAAGGAAGAACGTGATTTTTGTTTCCATCTTCCTTAAATCATCTTCATTGCTCACGTATTCCGTTAATTAGATTCTCAGCATCCTTCTGTAGAACCACATTTCTGTTGCCTCAAATCTCCCCTTCTGCAGCACTCACTAATATATATATAAATATATATATATGTATATATGTGTATATATATATATATATATATATATATATGTGTGTGTATATATATATATATATATATATATATGTGTATATATATATATATATATATATATATATATATATATATACATATATATAAGGATTGAATTTTCATTGTAGTCAGATGAAGGTTGATATGCATTTCATATATATATATATATATATATATAAATATATACGTAAATGTATATAAGGATTGAATTTTCATTGTAGTCTGATGATGGTTGATATGGATGTCATGCATGACTCAAAACTCGTTCAGAGAAATAATCTAAACTGTCAGCTGACAACCGCTTTCTCAGATCAATGGGGAAAATGGCTTCGTGTGAAATAAGCCAGTTGGTATTTGCGGGGACCATCCTTCATCGACCCGTGTGAACTGACTGCGACAGAATTACAAACAGACAATGGTATATGGGTGGATTTCCGAAATTGTAGTTGACCAAAGATTGGTAGCTGATCTTTATTCTAACCTAGGAGAAACATTCAATGTCTCGAAAATGAAATTGGTGACATTTTGTCATCACCGATTGAACCCAGAACTCTCACCAATCACGATGAATGAATGTTCCCTCGCAGAGTCCAAATGCCTGGAAAATAGTTTTAATACAAATGTTTTATAAATTTCAACCGAAGGTAACACTACAATGGAGGCCGAATATTTCCTTATGGGTAAACAGTTAATATTGCTCTATTAGAGATGGAGTAATGGGTATCGGCTTGGACTGAGAAATCGGAGAGCCGAGTTCGAATTCCAGTCGAATCCATTACATTCACTTACGTGCTAATAACTTTGGGAAATGTATGAATCTTCTTCTTCTCCCTCCAGCTATGGGTAAATAGCAAGACAGACTGCGTTCTATAGCCTTGGTTGGCAACTGGTCTAGGGTAAGGACAACTCTGAATTCAAACCCGGAGTGGAGCCTCGAAGGCGGATGGACGGCACTTTGTGCTACCTTCTGTCAACTCCTGTAGCCGCATTGGTACCAAACTGTATTGGTGTATCCTCTCCTTTGGACTCTGCTAGCAAGACCGAGAGGGAGAACTAGACGTCTGGGAAGCCCTAGTTCTCCATACATCCCGCCCAGGCTCGTAGGGCACCGCGCTACTTTATCGTCTCTCGATGACCATGAGAGAACAGATACTACGTTTTGATTCCAGCCTATACATACAAATATAAGTTTAAACGTTATTTTTAGTGGATACTCATATTTGAGTAGACGCCCCGTTTATTTATTAAGCAGTATATTTATTTATTTTCGTCTACCGGCCTGAATTCTCGCTTCTAAATTGGCGTCCATTCTCATAAACCCGTCACTTCAGAATGCTCCGCAAGTTTTCAGTTGGGTTTAAGTCCAGAGAATTAGTAACCAGTTCATCTTCCGAGGTCCGCAGAAGCCTAATTTCTGCAAGTATTCCGTACTTTTATGTGCTGAATTATCTTGCATAAATACGATGGTTCACGTGCAGGTGATTCTTTGCTTTTTGATCCAAGATGGCAGGTGCTCTTTGAGGAAGGTTATATAAGCAACTGCAGTAATCTTCGTATTGTCAGGCACTGTCCACGGACCAATCATGATACCTCCAATAATATCAGCCCAAATCATAATACCCACCTTGTTGGCGTGTCAAAAGTTGACGACGATCTCGTCCATTTAGAACCCAAACTTTGCTCCAACAATCAGAGCCATCAAGTGTTGCAGAATTTTCACTTGTGAACAGAACTTTCGAGAAATCTACCGTCATTTTGCCCATTTCAAACGTATTTGTATGTGTATTTTTGTCAATCGAGACTTTATCACTGGTATCAATGATGCCCTGACCTTTTTCAGAAGACGATAGTGAGTACTTCTAGACACTGTTGCTTCACAAATGCTCCTTAAAATTGATCCACTGGTTAGGCTTGTGCTATCTACAGTTTCACGTTTTATTCGTGACAGAGAACGTCGGGAAACAACCCTCGAGTGACCATTATCGGCCTTCTTACGTACCTTCGTAAGATCTACAACAAATCTTTTCACAGTTCTTCCAATTATTTTGGATATCAATAATGTAGATTTGCCTTTGGAAAGTTCAGATGTTGTAATATCATTCTCAGAAGATGCTATTTGTCAGGGAAACAGGAATATGGAAGGGAGTTCCACAGGCGAGATGTGCGAGACATGAAGCTATTGGAGTAGAAAAGACGTCTACATCTAACAGTTTCAACGGTGAAGGTGTGGGAACGGGATGACAGCCTCGTAGGAGGTTTAAAATCATGAGGCCTAGGGACCAGCGAAAGCAGCTCCTCGGAGCAATTACCGTGAAAGTATTTGTAAAAAAGACAGAGCGAGGCAACGTCGCGTCTGTGAGAGAGCAACTGCAGACGAGATGACAGATCAGGGCCAATTACATTGCATATACGTCTCTGGATCTTATCAAGAACTCTGAGGCAAACAGCAGGGGCTCCAGACCATATATGGCAGCAATACTCCATGAAAGGGCGAATGGTCGATTTATAGATTTGGAGGATCGATTCCGGGGAGAAAAATTTCCTGGCTCAGCACAGGGAACCAACTTTCCTTGCGGTGGATGATGCAACTGACTCAATGTATTTGTTCCATCTCAGATCAGCGGACAGCGTGAGACCGAGCAGCCGCAGAGAGGAGCTCTCGAGAAGTTGGTCTTCAGACATTCTAATGGGATACAGGGATGGATCCTTGTGGTGGTTAATAGAGAGCAGTTTTGTTTTAGAGGTGTTAAAGTTAACCATCCATTTCTCGCCCAGTTCACAAACGATCGGAGGTCCTTTTCTATTTGAACTGCCAGGTTCAGCATCACTAGATTTGTGTTTGAGGCAGGAGTAAATTGTGGTGTCGTCCGCATAGATGCCGACTTGGGAGTCTATGGCGTCAGGAAGGTCGTTTATGAATATGAGGAACAGAGTAGGGCCTAGGATGGAGCCTTGAGGAACCCCTGCGTTGGTGGGATAGGTGCTGGAGATGAATCCATTGAGAACGACCTTCCATTCACGGTTTGACAGGAATGATTGTATTAGGTCAAACAATCGACCTGTGATACCATAACCCTGGAGCTTGCGAAAACGGCCGGCATGCCAAACTCTATCAAACGCTTTGGAGATGTCTAGGACCACGGCACGAGCTTCACCGTTATTATGAATAGCTTGGTAGACAAATTCAGTGATGCCCGTAAGCACATCGGCTGTAGATCGGGCAAAGCGGAAACCGTACTGCTTGTCTGAGAGCAGATCATGGGATATTAGGTGATTAATCACTTCGGTGTTGATAATGGCCTCGAAGACTTTGCCGAAGAGGGGTAGGAGACTGATAGGATGGTAATTAGAAGGGTCGGAGGGGTCACCAGAGTTCTTAAAGACAGGAACAATGGTTGAGGACTTCCAGCAGTCAGGAAAACAAGACTCCTTGAGGCAGTGGTTGTATAATTTAGAGAGGGCAGGCACCAGTTCAGGCGCGCATTTCTTCAGGACAATGGCTGGTATCCCGTCACCACCAGTAGCCTTGTGGTGATCTAAGTTAGAAATAATGCCCAATATCAACGACGGGGATGTGTGCAATCCGTTCAAAAGGACCTCGGTTCTGAGAGGGAAATCGGGCATGAGTACCCCGGAAGAGTCTAACGTTGAATTGGAAGAAAACCTCCGAACAAAGCATTCAGCCTTGTCGGCAGAGGTGGTCAGGACCTAAAACTGATTGAACAGGAGAGGAATGGAGGGTTTGCTATTGTTCAGAACGCTCTTGCAGAGGCGCCAATAATCTTTGGAGCCGAATTTGCGAGATGCAATACGTTCCTTCATCCGAGCAGAAAATAGTGACTTGGCTTCGTTGAGGATACGCTTACACTCATTGCGTGCAGAGGTAAATAGACGTCTGTTGAAGTCGGACATGTCACTACGAAAACGGTGGAAGAAGTGGTTCCTATGGTCAATGGCGGCTGAGCAAGCAGCTGTGAACCAGGGAGAGGAGCGCGGTTTGACCTTGAATTTCCTTGAGGGGATGAAAGCCTCGATTCCAGCTTTAACCCAGGAAGAGACCTCCGAAGCACATTCTTGAATGGGGAGCTTAAATATAACATCCCAGGGGACATCGCGGAGGAAATCACGAAACGAGTCCCAGTCAGCCCGTTGGTAGCAGAATGAGGTTCTGGTGGTAGGAGGCTCCTTGCAGGGGGTGGGGCTGAAGGAGAGACTAACAGACACTACAGCATGATCGGAGTTACCGATAGGACAGAGCTGCGTGGCACTACAAGACTCAGGGATGGAGGTAAAACACAGGTCGAGGAGTGAGGCCTTACAGTCCCGGTTGAAAGCAATATATATATACAAGGAAATATAAGATGCCCTTCAACTCCTAATATATATATATCTGATATTTTGTTATTTAGATTGATTTGGGGATGACGGTTGGACTGAGAATATTTCAGTATCTCCTCGTATAACTGTCTTTTATGAAATATAAATCTCAGGTTCCAGTACTTACTTTAAAAAGTCATCTAGCTCTTAAACTCGAATCTGAGACATCTTGTAGGTTAATATTTACGTAGACACAGCTTTAATGTTAATACTGAAATTAGCTTTTTTTCGTACAAGAAACATTAGGCATTCATGCACCGAAAATTTCATGTTACTATCGCTAAAAATCTATAAAATCTTTTTCTTAAAACAATGTTTCAGGAAATTAGAATTTTCAAGACAAATAAATGTTATAGCTCTTTCTAAGAATGATGAAAGTTTCCTCCGAATCATTTTGTTTTTTGATAGTTTGAAAGATTAAGATTGATTATATCATTGTTTGTCTTTTCGAATTACCATGTTACTCATTTTTAGTGTTTTTGTTGTTAAAATGTTTCCAGTTATATGGTTTTTGTTATTTGGTAAAGATCTTTGTGATTTCAGAGCGCCTGTCTGTTGGGTCACACGAAGAATCATTTTAAAATTTATAGACTAGTAGACAATCGAAATCAATAATATTGCAATATATGTTTTCAAATGATGTTCAACCTGTACAAGGCGCAAAAGCCACTCAAGGTAGAGAGTTCCAGAGTAACGGCAGAGTTTATACGATTATATGAGGAAGATAACTGTTGCTTGAATAGGTGGAGATTGTAGTGCTCGGGGAAGCATCTACCTGGTAGTAAGTTCCACAGATCAGCTGTTCGTGAGAAAATCAGTTCGAGTGGAACTTACCTCTAACTAATGGAATATAAAGATAATGAAGGTGGATCGCTACAATATGCGTGAAATGGTGAGTTTTAAATGTGGCTATAAGTGGTGGAAGTAATGAATTTAATTCGTCCGAATACTTTTCATTGGAACAGCGATAAAGTAGCGAGTGGATTTCGACGTTCCGTCTGTGGTAAAGAGGTGTTAAGGTAGAAAATATTCATCACCCACAAGGACACGGAGATGCTTTTGGACTATCGTGATTGAAAAGTGAAGAATGGGATGTTCTTGTCCATATATAGTAGTAGTATTCCATATTTGTCTTGAACTGGCTCATGTAAAGTTATAGGATAACTGCAAGCGTCAGGTACATACTGGAATGGTACAGGGAGATGGCCATTTTCCCAGCATCTTCCCAGAATCTTATGTACAAATTCTTCTTGAGGTCTGGGTGCAGTCTAATTCCGAAGAGGCACTCATTATTATAAATTTAAGATTGTAATGCAAATGATGACAGTGTTAATATACCACCAAATATAATATATTATATAAGCGATATAAATAGATGTTAATTTCCAGATATACTCGAAACTTTTGATAATTCTAAATAAAAGATTGGAAAAAGAATCGAATATTCACCTCTGATAATTCTTCGTTTCCATGAAGTAGAAAATACGTGAATATTTTTTTCAGGAGCGATAACTTTAGATATAATTCTTGGTATGTATTAGCGGTGCACCAGACCAGATAGGGCAGCAATATTCAATGAGCGGATGAATGATACATTTATAAACATGCAGATAGATTCCTGCGTGATAAAAATCTTTTGTCACAACGCAGTGAACCAAAAATTCCTGGCAGCAGATCTAGTAATTGATTCAATATAATCATTTCACTTGATATAATGTTAAACAAAGAAAGCGCATTGAGTTGCTAACCTGGAGGTTATCATCAACTATGCCGAAGTAAGTAAAAATAGTTCTCTTTAAGATAATGGTTTCGTTTCGGAGGAATTCAGATTTGTAAGCCATTTCTTGCCTCAATTAACAACGGATTGGAAATTATTTTTGAGATCCGATGACAGTTTTTTTTATCTTGATTTTAATCATTTCAGCCCAAAAAAGGTAATAAACCCAATAAGACGCAAGTGATTATTGAGTGTAAAAGAATATAAGAAAAGAGAGAAAACTTATAAAACAATAAAAGAGCAAGAATTAAGAAAACACAAGATAATGATTGACATTGTTTTTAAATTTTCGAAGATCAAAGTTGGCTGAAAAGAAAGAAACTGGAAGAGAGTTCCACAAGCAAGAAGTACGAGAGAAGAAACTGTTAGCATAGAACCTACAGTTACATGTAACCATTTCAATCCGAAGATGATGAGACTTTGCCGACAATCTAATAGTCCGCTTGAAGCCATAAAACTAAGTACCAAAGTGAAAAGCTCTTCAAAACAATTACCATGAAAATATTTATATAAAATATCATAGAAAAGTTACGTTATGGCAGCGGGAAAGTGAAAGAATCCGTGATGCCAGGTCAGGATCAATAACATTACAGATTATTTTTGGGTTTCATCAAGAATCTCTAAATATATAACAGAAGCACCAGACCTGACTTAACAGCAATATTCATTGCATAGACGAATTGTAGGACTTATAAATATCTAATATAGTTTCTAGTGGTGGAAAATGTCTAGCACGGCACAGAGAAAACATTATCCTAGCATATCAAGAATACAGTATAATGGACAGGATTAGAGATAACCACCATATTATCGTGGATATTTTTGATTTACTTGTGAGAGAACTGGGAGTAAGAAGCAGTCAAATATATTTGCTGGATAAGTTTTCAAAAGGCCATTGAAATAAGAATTAAAGGCCAACTCGATAGAAGTGAATCTACAGGTCAGTTGTCTAAAACTTTCGTAAATATCATATTTAAATAACCATTACAGTTCGATAAATATCGGTAATATTCTTAAATCTTAGTCGGGCGAACAACTGAAAATGCCTTTGTTTTATGATAGATCGATTGCCCTACACTTGACACAGCCCAGCCAGTCAGTGTAATCCGGAGAACGCTGACCAATTGACTTGACCACAATGACCTGTTCAGTAGCAACTGCATCAGTTGAAACTATCAAATGTTAAAATCAGTCGCCTACACTAAAGTTATGGGTTGATATTACTTTGAAACGAACCCCTGGATACCGTTAGTCGGAGCCTGGCATAACAAGAAAACTTTCTGAATATATCCTTGATGATGTATTCAGAATTGATACAAATACTTCACACTTTCCCCTCGATTAGTGAATGGGTTCAGGATTAAAATTACTTAGAATTAGACTAAAGAATGTTGGAAGAATAGGACATCTGAAAATCATCGATTTTACAAGTCATCAATTTGTTTGGTGTACGTTATGAGTTCACTTTATTATTAACACCAGCCTGTTGTTTATGGTGATTAAAACACCTATGGTCCTAAGCTACAGTTTTATTTAAGAAACGAGAAACAATTTTGGATATCTAATCTATTTTCAGTTATAGGTTTTCAACTTGATTTATACCGCATCACACAAACAGATCTACTACAGTGGCTGCACATGAATGTTGATAATTATAGTTTAATACATTTAGTTTTATTTACTTAAATAAATCATATGTAGTCTTATTTAACGATTTCTAATACATAACTATACCAAAACATTGATGACATTATTTAAGAGTTTAACTTTTCAAGGTAGCAGCGAATACAATATTATTTAAAAAAATAAATCATAAATAGACTTATATAGCATTTTAATGAATAACTCTACCAAAAACATCGACATTATTTACGAGTTCAAATATTCAAGGTAGCAGCGAATACAATATTAGTTAATAAAAGAGACTTATATAGCATTTTTAATGGATAATTCTGCCCAAATCATTGATCCCACTATATAAGATTTCAAATAGTCAAGGTAGCAGTAAATACAGTATTATTTCACAAAATAAATCATAAGTAGTCTTATATAGAAATTTCTAATACATAACTCTAACAAAGCATCGACGACATTATTTAAGTATTCAAATATCCAAAGTAGCAGTAAATATTGTTAAAAATACACCTTTACGTGCCGAATCTAGGTGCGTCGTCAGTGTTGTTGCTCTCATGTCACTAGAAGTTTCCGGTCTAAATAAACAACAGACTTCTTCGATGGGCTACCCGACCGAATATGATCAGTATTCGGCCCGCACCCAGAAAAAAAACTTTGCTACTACCTATAGGACGTGATTTTTATATATTCCCCAAGAAAATGGCAACTAATCAAGTCTTCACTTGAGCTATTCGATGTTATAGATCGGGTATGCTTTGTTGCACTGATCTTCCTACATGCGGCCAAGACAGGGTGTTTTTTGGGAACGAGAGAAGAAAACAAACCAATAAATACAGGGTGACCAAAGAAAACGGGAACTTTTTAACAATCCAATAAAATCAAGAGTGATAGAAGAAAAATATTTAATTCATAGTAATTGAAACCTTAAAACGTGCCATTTAAGAAACAATGATGGAATTTTCCTTTTTTTTTAAATTACGTCCTGTAAATGGCGTCCTCCTGTACGAATGCATTCTTGAAATCTGCTGTTGAGATTCCTCATTGACTGCTGCAACATCTCAGCTGGGATACTGTGAATTTCGTTCTCGTTACTAAAATGGCGAAATGTTTACTTGCTCAAGATCACTGGCTCGCAGTGTTGCCACTTGCTCATGTCTGGCAATAAGCACTTCAAAAAATTCCCGTTTTTTGGGGTCACCCTAGATATATATACATCAATAAAATAAAAACGATTTATTATATTGGCTCGTCTTACGACTTTTCTTTCTCTTCCTCCACTTTTAACTTCTTTATTAAAAACTTATTTGTTTGTTCTTTCTCTTTTTACAACTTTCTTTTTTACTCTTATTTAATATATTTTAACAAAATGAATCCTAAGTGCACTTATATAGCATTTTTTGTAATGGATAACTCTACCAAAAACATCAATGACAGTATCTAAGCGTTCAAATATCCAAAGTAGCAGCGAATTCCTTAATAAATGTTATATTCTTAATGCGAATATGCACTTGTATAATAATTTCTTAGCATAAATCTGCCAGAACTATTTATGGTCTTATGTAATGGTTCAATTATTAATAGTGAAATGTTCAAAAATTAACCTGAGTTACGAAAATAAACTATCAGAAAACTTATGTCATAATCATGATCATGATTATCATCATCATTATTCTTCTGGATGAGTGTCGATGTAAGGCCGCTGCGCAGCTGGACACCTGGCCAGTTTAGTCCAGCTATCATATATTGAGGCCGGAGAGGTATCAGTTTATGTGCAGCTTCTTCTCTCCAGGTCGGACCACAGCAGATGTCTGAGAACTTGAAGGTTCTCCTTGCTCACGGACATGTGACCGTTGATTCTACCAGGAAGACATTGTCCACTGATTTTATTCTGGAAACATTTCCGCTCAGCCACGCCATGTCATCACCGCATCGACCGTATAGAGAGATACGGAGATCAGTTTATCCCAATTCAGCAAAATAGCCGTTGACTCTATAAGAAGGTTAATCAACCGTTTCACAAGTTTCATTTTTTAATTCTACCGAAAGACTCACTACTCTCATAACCAGAAAAGATTATGGGAGCGGGCAAGTCTCCGATTACCATTTCTAATGGTAACTAGTAAAAACAGAATCCAAGTTAAAAATTAATAACAATGTTCATATAAAAAAAAATCAAAAATATTCCTAGTATACTTTTCTCAGTGTATCTACATTTTTACTGGACAAATATTTTGTTATTGAAATTTTGTATATTAAAGAACTTTGGATATAGTTTACATAGGTTAGGTTGAAAAATGATAAACCTGTATGAAAACAGTAATATTCGCATTTGACGTGTTCACAACAAAAATAAAGAATGTCCATTATATTATCTTAAATGAGATCCTGTAAAAGTTTGACCTTCTTAGCCTAACAAACGCAAGGACACCAGTCATGTGGACAATAACTTCTGTTTTGAATCTATTTGAATTTTGAAAGCTTATGTTCGATCAACGCGGCTTAAGGTCACTCAATCATTTATATGTTATGCGTGATACATGCTTAGGCGATCATGTATCTTTCTATACCTAATTGACGAGGTAGATTTTTCCCGCAGTAGATTACCATTTCTTTCTGCGGTAGACCAATTTCCATCTAAGATTACAGAACCCAGTCTGTCCTGCTATTTACCCATAGCTAGGAGGAGAAGAAGAGATTCATACCTTTCCGAAGGGTATTAGCACATAAGTGAATGTAATGGATTCGAGTAGAATTCGAACTCGGCTCTCCGATTTCTCTTAAGGAAGCTTAAGGGAAGTTGCTAAAGAAATTATTGGTAAGGATTCATCTTAGAAATTAAGACAATGTAAGACTCTTAAAAGTAAGAGAAATGAAAGAAATGTTGATATATAATTAGAATTTCATATTGATAATAGTTTACAGTTGCAATAAAAATGTCAGTATATTTTTTCTATAGCTTAACTAAAAACAATGTTTCATATTTGAATCTTTAAAAATGTAAATAAACTAGTTTTCATTTGACATCAAAATTTTTTTTTTTTTTTTAAGCGTATCCCCCCAAACAAGGCTGGTGGCCACTATCACGCATGGGGTTACAGAAGGGTTGGAGGAAGAGCAGATAGGAGTGGTAAAGGAAGGGATGTGGAGAAAGGGAAGGACGGAGGGTCGATCAAGGCAGGGGGGTTACGGAAGATATAGAGCGAGAGCAGATAGGAATGAAAGATGAAAGGAATGGAGAAGGGAAGTGGATAGATCAAGGCAATTGGAGATGACGATTGACGCTACACTTAAACTGTTGGAGATTGTATTTGTCAGGGAAACAGTAATAGGGAAGGGAGTTCCATAGACGAGATGTGCGAGACATGAAGCTATTGGAGTAGAAAAGACGTCTACATCTAACAGTTTCAACGGTGAAGGGGTGGGAACGGGATGCCAGCCTCGTAGGACGCTTAAATTCACGAGGCTTAGGGACAAGCGAAAGCAACTCCTCGGAGCAATTACCGTGGAAGTACTTGTAGAAAAGGCAGAGCGATGCAACATCGCATCTGTGAGAGAGCAACTGCAGACGAGATGACAGATCAGGGCCAATCACATTGCATATCCGTCTCTGGATCTTATCAAGAACTCTGAGGCAAACAGCAGGGGCTCCAGACCATATATGGCAGCAATACTCCATGCAAGGGCGAATGGTAGACTTATAGACTTGGAGGATCGATTCCGGGGAGAAGAATTTCCTAGCTCGGCACAGGGAACCAACTTTTCTTGCGGTGGATGATGCAACTGACTCGATGTATTTGTTCCATCTCAGATCAGCGGACAGCGTGAGACCGAGCAGCCGCAGAGAGGAGCTCTCGAGAAGTTGGTCCTCAGACATTCTGATGGGATGCAGAGATGGGTCCTTGTGGTGGTTAATGGAGAGCAGTTTTGTTTTAGAGGCGTTAAAGTTGACCATCCATTTCTCTCCCCAGTCCACAACCGATTGGAGGTCCTTCTCAATTTGAGCTGCCAGGTTAATTTTGTCCGCCTCAGTAGATTTGTGCTTGAGGCAGGAGTAAATAGTAGTGTCGTCAGCGTAGATACCGACTTGGGAGTCTATGGCGTCAGGAAGGTCGTTTATAAATATGAGGAACAGAGTAGGGCCAAGGATGGAGCCTTGAGGAACACCAGCGTTAGTGGGATAGGAGTTGGAGAAGAATCCACTGAGTACAACCTTCAAATCCCGGTTTGATAGGAACGATTGAATTAGGTCAAACAATCGACCTGTGATACCATAACCCCGGAGCTTGCGAAGGAGGCCGGCATGCCAAACCCTATCGAATGCTTTGGAGATGTCAAGGGCCACGGCACGGGCTTCGCCGTTACTATGGATATCTTGGTAGACAAATTCAGTGATGGCCGTAAGCACATCGGCAGTAGACCGGGCAAAGCGGAAACCATACTGCTTGTCCGAGAGCAGATCTGATTATATTTTGTGAAGACATTACTATTATAAGGTTTTCTGAGGTCAATCTTATATATATATATATATATATATATATATATATATATATATATATATATATATATATATATATATATATATACAGGGTTTCCATAAAGTTCGAGTGCACTTTAAAAAATTTATAACTTTATTTGTATTTGCGATAGAAATAATCTGTAAAAAGTGTTATAAAGTTTAATGTACCTAGTTTTAAGTATAGCTTAATTAACTAATGTGATTTCAGGCATGACTGTAAAACAGTTGGCAAATCTTTTCCGTGAACTGCAAAATCGTATTATCTTTTGTATTGCTAATGATGGAGGAGATGTGGAAACTTAAATAAAATTTCAATAAAACCTTAAAAAATGTAGATTTACTTCTTTCTAATCCTTTTTACAAATTATTTCTATCGCAAATACAAATAAAGTTATAAATCTTTTAAAGTGCACACGAACTTTTTAGACACCCTATATATATATATATATATATATATATATATATATATATATATATATATATATATATATGTGCAAACACATTTTTATGTTTAACATTGTTTTTATAGATACATATATTTAAGTAAATGCTCTGTTTATAATAAACAGTATTAAATAACATTTACCGGCCTGAATGTCCGAGAAATTTTCATAGAAAATATTCGTCCTCGACAGGAATCAAACCTGTATCCTATACGGAAAAGCCATATAACGACAGTGCTGAGGATTCGGAAAGAGTTTAATGGCGTTTGTGAAGAAAACTCACTCAGATCGTTCTGATAACTCCCGAATTTGTTGTTCAGATGCTCCGTCTTAACACAGAGGCCTACATCAATTGCCTTGAAGAGGTAGTGCTGCCCTGGGTCAAGTGGGTAACTGCTGGAAGACATTATGTCGAGCCAACAAGACTCTGCAACATGCTACACAAGGAGGATAACTCAGTCATGTTTATCGGACAATTTCTGCAACGACGTCACCTCTGACATTCTTCATATTGCGACCCCCTTGATTATGATGTGTGGGGGGCATTTGGGTGAGAGACCAACAAAGCTCCATGTAAAACCAAAGATGAACTGAAGACAAATTTTAAGGAAGTATTCATGAAATTAAACAAGGAGACCGTCCAGAAGAGTCTCAGGAGAATTGAAGGCAATGGCGATTTTATGGAATAAATTTATTTTTTACTAATGCAAGATATTTTGGTGAAAGTTTGGTATATATATCTGATAAAATGTGATGACAGTTCTATTTGCATTTTTGCGTAATTTAGACGATAAACCTCGTTACATCGTAACCTGTGCATATATATATATATATATATATATATATATATATATATATATATATATATATATATATATATATATATATATATATATTAGGATTAACTGCTTCACTCTACTGAATGATGAGAGCTTAGTGTTAGAAACTCTGACACAAAATCGGTCGGGTTTCGGTCCTGGATTGAAGCATTCGGATGTCTAGTCGCACCGAGGAGCTGTGAAACAGTACTGTCTCCGAATGATATATATATATATGTATATATTATAGTAAAAAAAAGAAAGAATAGCAGGATATATAATCCGGTGTTCTTATTGATATTTTTTATTTTTACAAAACAGTGCTCCATGCAAATTTACAGAGCATAAATATTATAAATTTAACTGATTTAAAATATGGTTTCTTCGCTACACAGGAATTACCATGTTTCAAAAATCGAGGCTAAAAACTTCCACTTTAATTATATAATTAAATTCAAAGCATTATTAAGGTTTCATCTTCAAACAAATTTTGGAACAACTTATTTTTATATTTACTTAGTTTTAAAAGCACATACATTCATAATTTTTTGTTTCCAAGGATACAGAGAAATCCAATCATTCAGACAGAGGCGGTAGCATGTTCATTTTTATTAAGTAAACTTTTTTAACTAACTTTTTATAAACTATGACTGTCTGCGAAAGATATATATATATATATATATATATATATATATATATATATATATATATATATATATATATATATGGTGGAAAGGCTATGTATACGTAAATGGGTTTGTAGTTGGGTTTTCTACATGGTTGATATGTAGCTTTTTCAGAGGATGAATGACATTTGGGAAATCTAATACTTTTTAGCCACGATGACGTAATGTATTGCCTCTCGGATTGAGAAATCGGAAACTCAAATATCGAATTACAGTACTAGATTGGCAGATAGGCCTCATCATTTTACAATTGAAATGGTTAAATATAGCCATAAGTTCTATACTAACAGTTTCTAAATACACACACACACATATATACTTCTATTATTGTTCTATATGCTATATATATATATATATATATATATATATATATATATATATATATATATATATATATATATATATATATATATATATATATAGTAATCCGTTGGTATATAATCCGAGTGAATAAAATATTAAATAGTAAAACTGATTCACACATAGAGCTGAAAGTTTTATAATAAACAGAGCAATATATTTCATACAATCGGAATTTTCTTTTGCCACCTTCCCTTTCTTTCTTTTCTTCGTCTTCTTTTCCCTTATTTTTCTTTCTTTCTTTCATTTCCCTTGCGTGTTTTTTATTTACAAAATTTATCATCCCTCGACTGCTTGAAAAATCCTGCAAATTTAATCTTACAAGGTGAAAATGATCATTTCCATAATGCTATCTTAATTCCGATTGTAATATATATATATATATATATATATATACATATATATATATATATATATATATATATATATATATATATATATAAATAGCAATGTATATTCAGTCAGTTGCATTTATATGAGTTTGTTAGCCATTGAAATTACAGAATTGTAGAAATTCATCAATCACTCATGAAAACAAAAGAGTAAATTGAAATATTCGATTTTTGCGAAATTGGCCAGCGTTATCGTTTCGCATATTTCAGAAAATCTTTCAAGAAGAATTAGTGGAAACGTGACGAAAATAATGGCTGAATATAAACTGTAAATTTTACATGGGTGCCTCTTCCTGTTTAATCTCTGGAAATAAAAATTGTAAAACAATATAATGTACGACTGAACTTTGTTTAAATATTCAGCAGATGTAAGAAGGTGTCAATTGAGATTTAAAAGATATGGTGAGATCAAGAATAAAGGATGTTGGAGAAGAACCAAAACTTGAGAGCTGATGGAATTGAGACATTAAAAAAGAAAGGATGTACCGAAAACAATCAGTAATTTGGAAAAAGAAAAACTTTAAATCAATCGATCTTTTCTATGACGTATTGGAAGAGATAATCCCTTTTTTAATTGAAATCAAGGAAAGTCGATCGAAGATCTTTTTTCTGACAGTGTCAGTTTTTATGGTACAAAAGGATGTATCAAAAGTCATGGGGTCTGGATGGGTTTTTTTTCACAGCTGGCGTATTATTTAGACCTTTCACTTTCTGACTATCACTTCTTTAGCTGCATGGCATATTGTCTGGTCGAAAGTTCCAATAATATCGTGAAAGGTTCTTCGAACAATACACGGAATCATTTCTATATGATGAAATAATATTGTTTCAAAGAAGCGTGAGGCCATTGAACGCTCATGAAAATATTTTCGTAGCTGAATAAGAATTTTAGCAAGGTAATAAAGCCACTAATACGCAAGGTGTTACTGAGTATTAGAGAATATGAGAAAAACTACTATTAAGAAGAGAGAACAATAAAAGATCAATAATTAAGAAGAGAGACATTAACGATTGATACTGGATTTAAATTTTTAAAGTTCAAAGTTGGCCGGAAAGCATAGTACTGGAAGAGAGTTCCACAAGCGAGAAGTACGATAGAAGAAAAAGTTACGGTTACATCCCACCATTTCAACTGCAGAATGATGAGACCTTGCCGCTAATCTAGTACGGCGCTTAAAATCATAAAGTCTACGTGCCATAGCGGAAAGAATAACAGAGTTGGAATCTTTTGTATCAATATCAACCTTTTGCAACAACTTTAACTTTTTTTACATTGGAATATTTCTTGAAATAATAAACATCTAGTGTTATAAATCTTAATAATTAACCCATAGCGGGGGAGAGAACAAGTGAATTCATACCGAAGGGTATTTGCGTGTAAGTGAATATAACGAACCCATTTATACTACTTATTTTGTTGTTATGTTCCCTATGCATCGGTCATTATTGTTTTGTTCCCTACGTCACGGCCATTGTAAGCTTCGGCTTTATTCAGGTGAATTTCGAACCGAACCCCTTGTTTGGTCCACTGGGGTATTATTTTTTTTATAGTTCTACGTGTTATGCCTCTTTCGGATATCTCAGTTTTAAGTTATTTCAGTTATCGAACTCACAACTCTTTGGGTCAAGTCACTGGATTTCTTCAACGCTTCTATCCACTGCACCATGTGACTTTGGGACACATGTTACGTAGAACTAGAGCAACCTATCCCGGTGGACGAAATAAATAGTTCGATCCAAGTTCCAACGTATATCACCTGAAGTAGGCCGGAACCTACAAATATCGAAACATTGTGAAAATGACAGCAAAGATTAGGATAATAGTCCGAACAATGTAAAAAGTTAAAATACCTCATCTCAGAAATATAGACGAATAACGACCCCAGTTTCAATTTGAATTCAGCTTTCTGATTAAAAGTTCCGATCCATTATCCACATCCAAGCGTACAGCACGTGGTATTCTCAAGTAACCACCCGTCAAGGTACTGGCTAGGTTCGACTTTGCTTAACTAAATGAAAGCCATGATAATACTCCTTTTAACTAAAGTGTATATATCTGGAACTGTTTTAAAAAGTTCGAGGCGATATCCAAATATCAAAGGTTAGCTGTTTATAACTTTTAGAACAGAAATTCCTAACCTTTTTCTTCTCATCGCCCACTTTGAAAAGGGAAAGTTTTCATCGCCCACTTGTATATTTACTACTCTAAAGCATAACAAAAATGTTTCGCAAAAGTTTGTTACTGGTTCATAAACTGACTTTATGATGTAGTAAAATATAGCAAAGGAACTGCAGCTGCTACCGTATTAAAAAAACAAACGAAAGCAAACTTGACCATTGGAAACTATATATACAATTTAGTTTTTATTGTTAAGTTTAGTTTTATGGTTAGCGTTAATGCGGTGTGAGTTTTGATAAAAAAATTTAGGATTTTTGTACATAATAATATTAGATAGAACCTACACTACAAGTAAGTAATAAAATTTCAGTGAATACTTTTTGTTGGTCTTGGTCTTCCTTTATCTCATTTATGTCTGAGAAAAATATTATTTCGTCTGTAGAAATATTAATGGCCCTTCTCAAAATTATAGAAAATAACAAAAATATTCGTTTTTTGCGGGGCTGTTTATATCTTATCGAGGAATGAGACCGAGATATTCCGATTTAGCCTCCTGTTTTTTTATACAGTTTATTTGCATATCTCCTTTAAATATGCTTATGATATGCTGAAATATCTTTTGATACCCAAAATACTAAATCGCCCACCAAAGTTTTCAGTCGTCCACCATTTTCTGCTCAGTTGCTCATCACCTATCCAACAGGTGAAATCGGCCTCTGTTGGACGATATCGCTCAGGTTGGGAAGCCCTGTTTTAGACGTTTTTATTAACGTTCCAATCTTCGTTCATATTTCTTTTTTTTTCTCTGTACCTTGTCTCTTCAGGATGTAAGCGATCAAGTTGCTCTACTACTTCGTATCTTTTGTAGCTTTTAATAAATTCATGGTTTTTTCGTTATTGTAGATATCTATGCCGATAATATAATGATATATGGGTGCACATGAAAAATTCTAGATGTCCAGGGGCTGGCATCTGATTTTTTCTCTGACCTAGCTCTAACAGATCAGAGGAGGAAATACTGACTGGTCTCATTCACTGCCACAAAACATAAAGTGATGTTTTGTCCCCAGCGAGCGGACCGTGAATTTTCGTCTATCGTAATGCACGCTTGTTGCCTCGGAGAGGCCTCGTATTGTGAGCGCCTGTTGGGACTCAATCCAGACCGCAAGTGGAACACATACGATACATCACTAAAGATGCTGAGAAAAGTACCTGACTCCTGCTATCCTCTATCAGATCAGGCCGAAAATGGATTACTACTGCCATATATTAGAAAGAGCTGCCCAGCCTACACTTTCCAATCTCGACAGAGTCCCAGAGCTTTCTAAGCGGCTTTGTGGTTTGCCACAATAACTCCCTTTTCGAACGGACGAAATATTGTAGGCCCCTCGCTACTCTCTCCCTATTTCCATGGAAAATATTCAGACGAACGACTTCCTTAGTTCTACCAGTTCTAAGATCCAAATTTGAAACCCGTCGTGCCACGCCCATTGTAGCGAACCGCCTCCATTCCTTTCGTATTCGATGAATGAGACGTAAATTTAATTCGGGTAGCTTCTTCTCAGGAACCCCTGCTTCATGGAACCGACTTCCAAAAGGTTACTTTCCTGATCGATACAATCTTAACTTCTTCATGTCTTGGGTTAAGCTTTATGTTCCCTATTCATCTCCATCAAGTGCACCTCTTATCTCTTGCTATGTAAAACTTTTTCAAACTTGTATAGGGTGAACATTATTGTAAAAAAATGACATAAGCTCGTTATATAGGTTACACGTTGCATTTACATGCTCCTCCTGACTTCAATATGTCATTTGAATGTCAGATTCTCCAAGTCCACTTTCCTCATGTCATAGAAATTTTAACTCATTTTGATTCTTAGTATAATCGTCCTTCTTTGACTTTTTAATTTTGTTTCAACGTTTCCATCGACGATATCTTCAGGGTATTCGTGTTTATGAACTGCAAGAAATAAGTGAAAAGTGAGAAATTTTTCTTCCTTTTCTCTTATATAATATACTCATGTTTATAGTTGTAGAATGGGTTAATCGCAAAAGTTTTGGCAATAATATTAAGAACACGAAAATTGTCTGGCCCGATTGAGGATGGGCATGTTTTATTTGATTTCTTTACATAATACTATTTCTTTATATTTGTTGTCAGGTTTCTGACTTGTTTTTAGCGTTCATTTCGTTTTCAAAATCAATGCCTTTTAGATTTGAACTGTCTCGAGAGGATATTGCTCAACGATAAAAGATGTTGCATAAACCATTACCTGCCTCATCCAGTCTTGGGCATTTAAATGGGGAAAAATAAACTGAATCGAGGGGGAAAATGCTGCAAAGTAATTTGGCATAAACTACAGAAATGAAAAAAAAAAGGAATAGACTTCAAATTGTCTTTGGAAACCTTCACAGATCAATAGGTAATTTTGCAACTAGTTTTTACTAACAAACAATTTCGCGATAGTTAAACAGTATGAGACGAAGAACGCTCATCCGGTCATTTAATATGTATTAAAAGCAAACAGACCTGCACCAGTCTCCCCGATTATAACCTGGTGATGTGCCAAGAATTCGCAAAGATAAACTATTGAGGAAGCAATGATTTTTTAAAAAGTATCCTTGGTTAAAGGTGATACATATAAACAGTAATTCTCTATTATCTGTCTATATTTCTGAGATGAGGTATTATGTACACTATTTACATTATCCGGACTATTGACCTCATCTTTGTTGCCATATTTATAACAACGTTTCAGCCTTTCAGTATCTGTCTATATTTCTGAGATGAGGTATTATGTACACTATTTACATTATCCGGACTATTGACCTCATCTTTGTTGCCATATTTATAACAACGTTTCAGCCTTTCAGTATCTGTCTATATTTCTGAGATGAGGTATTATGTACACTATTTACATTATCCGGACTATTGACCTCATCTTTGTTGCCATATTTATAACAACGTTTCAGCCTTTCAGTATCTGTCTATATTTCTGAGATGAGGTATTATGTACACTATTTACATTATCCGGACTATTGACCTCATCTTTGTTGCCATATTTATAACAACGTTTCAGCCTTTCAGTATCTGTCTATATTTCTGAGATGAGGTATTATGTACACTATTTACATTATCCGGACTATTGACCTCATCTTTGTTGCCATATTTATAACAACGTTTCAGCCTTTCAGTATCTGTCTATATTTCTGAGATGAGGTATTATGTACACTATTTACATTATCCGGACTATTGACCTCATCTTTGTTGCCATATTTATTACAACGTTTCGGCCCTTTACTATCTGTCTATATTTCTGAGATGAGGTATTATGTACACTATTTACATTATCCGGACTATTGACCTCATCTTTGTTGCCATATTTATTACAACGTTTCGGCCCTTTACTATCTGTCTATATTTCTGAGATGAGGTATTATGTACACTATTTACATTATTCGGACTATTGACCTCATCTTTGTCGCCATATTTATAACAACGTTTCAGCCTTTCAGTATCTGTCTATATTTCTGAGATGAGGTATTATGTACACTATTTACATTATCCGGACTATTGACCTCATCTTTGTTGCCATATTTATTACAACGTTTCGGCCCTTTACTATCTGTCTATATTTCTGAGATGAGGTATTATGTACACTATTTACATTATTCGGATTATTGTCCTCATCTTTGTCGCCATATTTATAACAACGTTTCAGCCTTTCAGTATCTGTCTATATTTCTGAGATGAGGTATTATGTACACTATTTATATTATTCGGATTATTGTCCTCATCTTTATTGCCATATTTATTACAACGTTTCCTCAAGGACACATGACACAGTGGATAAAGGTGTTGGTTAGATCTAGTGACAGGACCCAAAGAGTGTGTGTTCAATATCCGGTTAAGGCAGTGGAGAAGTTGGAGAGGGGAATTAACTGGAGATAAGTGATAACTGACATCCATTAAAAACATGGCACGTGGAACTAAAACAGTCTACCCCAGTGAGCGAAAATAAAGGGTTCAGTTCGACATTCCAACCACGCGAAGAAGGCCGGAGCGTACAACGGCCGAAACGTTGTAATAAATATGGCGACAAACATGAGGACAATAGTCCGAATGAGGAGTAATTCTCTAATTTTTGCCTGTGTTTCTGAGTCGAGGAATTATTATTTACAATCGGATAAGGTCCTCATCTTTCTTGTTGACGTTAAGTGAAGCAGTTGCGGCAAACAGTATCAGGCGGGCATAACGGACATTATGTTTAAGGCTTCAAGTTCATGCTTTACGATTCTTCCATGGAGAAATAGGCGAGTAAATTAAAACTTTGCTTCGTGAACTTGGCGACCTAGTTTTTTTAAGTTCAATCCTTTGACCGGGAAAACTCATTGGAAGAAGAGAGCGACAACCCTACTTAGAAGGGCAATCTCCCGTCGATTAAGTAAAGAGTTCAGTTCAGAATTCTGTGATGGTTACCTGCAGAGCACAACGGTTACAACGTTGTGATGATAACAGAAACTACGACATTAATTCTTTATATCGCTACACAGGAACTAACAAGTGGCGTTAGGAATACATAATATGATTAGCGGAATAGGGTATAACGATAGTGACTACGCTGGAAAATACATTATCAAACATTAAGCATGAATAACAGGATCTGCGGAGGACATCGTGGTAACTAAGATTATTCATTATCTCATGTCTCTGTTTTTTCTCTTGACTGAATCTTCTCTCCCTTATCCGTTACAATCTCCGATATTCCTCTCTACTTTTATTCAAATTTTATACAAATATGCATTAGCAGTATTTTGTAAAAGAAACTAAATATGAGTGAATGTCTATATATATATATATATATATATTTCTATATATATATATATGTGTATGTGTGTGTGTGTATGTGTGTGTGTGTATGTATAGAAAATCATACATATATATATATATATATATATATATATATATATATATATATATATATATATTCAGGAAGATGAGAACGAATAGAGTGCAATTCCGACGTTCGTAACACCTAATTCAAAAGAAGACTCAGTACAATTTTTGGATGTAATTTGACATGATTTTATATAATTTTAACATAATTTCGATGTAATATCCTAATATATATATATATATATATATATATATATATATATATATATATATATATATATATATATATAGATATATATATATATATATATATATATATATATATATATATATATACTCGACTCTCCCGTCGATTTTCGACGTATGATTGTCAAGCAGATCAGTTCCTAGAAACTGAGAGCCCGACGCCGACACATGAGATTTGAATATAGTGGTGAAGGTTTCGTGCTGGATCATCCACACTTTATGAAGGGACTGAGTGCCACAAGGTCTCCAAACGACCCTCCGCAGGTTTTGAATTCAGAGTTGTCCTTCTCCTAGACTAGTTGCCATCCAAGGCTTATAGAACCCAGTCTGTCCTGCTATTTATCCATAGCTGGAGGGGGGAAGAAGAGGATTCACACCTTTCCCATGGGTATTAACACATAAGTGAATGTAATGGATTCGACTGGAATTCGAACTCGTCTCTCCGATTCCTCAATCCAAGCCGCTGTCCATTACTCAACCGTGTCTGCCTCTTTCTCTCTCTCTCTCTCTCTCTCTCTCTCTACATATATATATATATATATATATATATATATATATATATACTCTTTCATTATTCGTTTCTTAAATTTACCCCCTTCACAGACGCTTTTCCCATTTATTCCCCAGTTTTTCCGACGCCATCTTCTTTAGTACAGTTATGCATGTTTTATGTTTCATGTTTCTAGTTCAGAAAATCCGGTTGATTGATTGATTCGTTTTTATGGCTTATCAACCCTTTTCAAGGGTTATTTAAGGCCAGAAAATATTTTTTAGAATGTAAGAATATTTTTAAGATAATACTGATTTTGTGATACAAGTCTTACTGATTAATCCATAGCTGGGGAGAGAAGAGGTAGATTGCTGTGGAGTTATTTCCACAATAGAACTTGTAGTCGGACTAAATGCGTCCTAAAGAGGGTAAACGTATAGAAACGTTAGGAACTTGTAATAAAGTGTTACGCAGAGTAATCGAGTTGTGGTCGCTGAACACTACTCCTTCCTTTCGACTACTACTGACTCCTACTTATAATAGGTGGGAGAGTCTATTATCTAGACAAGGTGTCTTTCACTATAACAACCGCCTCCTGAAACTTTACTCCGTAGGAGTAAAAGTTTTAATTTTTTATTTTATTTTATTTTTTATTTTTTTTACAGAAAAAAGGAGAAAAAAAATACAAAAAATACTTCATTTTTTTAGCAACATCGTAGCGTATCTCCTACGCTTTAGATCCATTTTTAAATGATCCGTTGCCTTTCTTTTTCTCCTGGATCGGCGTACCTCAGGTAACATCGTTGCTGGCGTTGGAAGATCAAACGTATCAAAAATCACCTCCATAGGTATTTCTTCAGCTGGAGCGCTGTCAACCGCGTCTGACGAGCGTCGTCTGATCTGGTTAATGTGCCGTCTGCACGTGAATGTTTCACCTTTCACGAAGTACATCATTTGCCAATCCGCTTTTCTATTTTTCCACTCTCCCAGAATTATTTATTTTGTTTATATACCTTAAAGTATACTTTTTCACCAGGATTGTATTTCTTAACTTGAATAATTTTTTCTGTACCAGGCTTTGTCTTTTTCGGTAATAATTTGTCGAAGACAGATCTTACCCGACGTGCAAACATCACCTCGGCTGGCGATTGTGAGGCTGGTGTTGCGTTATTTGGGGTGAGTCTGTATACCTGTAGAAACTTCTGTAGGGCTTCATCTGCAGGTATTTCCCTACCTTTCTTTAAAGCTCTTTTAAGGGTGTCGACAAATTTTTCAGCTAACCCGTTGGATCTTGGGAGATATGGAGCTGTGGTAATATATTCGGCATTATATTCCTTACAGAAATCTTTAAATTGTTCCGACGTAAATTGACTTCCGTTGTCCGTCACAATTGTGTCTACTACACCAAACCTACACCAAGGAAGTTTTTCGTACATTGCGTCGTCGTTATTTTATTTTTTGTATCTCAGGTCATTTTGAGAAACTATCCACTACTATGATGTAATGGTATCCATTCAGTGGACCTGCAAAATCCACATGCAACCTAGACCATGATAGGTCTGTTTTTGGCCAGGGATTAAATTTTACTGATGATGCCTTTGCAGCCAAAGCACAGCCTTTACATTTTGCCACTGCGTTCTCAATGTCCCTGTCCATATTCGGCCAATAAACAAAACTTCGCATTAGGCTCTTCATCCTAGTGCTGCCTGGATGACCAGTATGAAAATCCTTTAATATTTGTTTTTGGAGTGTGTATGGAATCACCACACGTTCTCTATATAACAATACTGAATCGCAAAGCGAAAACACATTTGTTGTGTACTGGTCCCTCTTGGATATTTTTTCTTTTACTTTCAAGATATATTCGTCACTGGTGGCTTCTTCTTTTATTTTTTCTAGAGTTACCGGAAGTTTCCGAACTGCATTACACACAGTAAATTTCAGCTCTTCTTCTGATTTCAGTGAAGCAATTACCGTGTCTTCTAACAGTTCGCTCCTTTTAGGAATTAACCTGGAGAGCCCATCAGCATAGCCAAAGTTGTTCGATGGTATGTACTCCATGCTGAAGTTATAATTTAGCAATATTGTAGCCCATCTTTGTAGTCGGTTTGCTGAATGCTTCGGCAAACCCTTTTTCGATCCGAAAATCGAAATTAGAGGCTTATAATCAGTTTGTAGCTTAAAATGTCGACCGTGGAGAAAACAGTGAAATTTCGCTACTGCAAATATTATTCCTAACGCCTCTTTCTCTATCTGAGAGTAATTCTTCTCAGCCGGAAGTAGTGCTCTAGAAGCATGAACAATTGGTTTTACTTGACCATCTGTCATTTTGTGTAAAATACATGCTCCTATTCCATACGCACTTGCATCGCAAGCTACTATGATTTCTAAATCCGGATTGTAGTGGGTTAGAAATAATTCCGAGGTTAACACTTCCTTTATCTTTTCAAATGCTTTCTGGCATTCATTAGTCCACTTCCAGGGTTTTCCTTTCTTTAGTAATTCATTTAATCGTTCCCGCAGATCATACATTTTAGGGATGTATATTTGGTAATAATTAGCTAATCTCAAAAAACTTTGTAATGTTGTAATATCTTTCGGAGCCGGCATGTCTTTTATAGCCGCTGCTTGCTCTGGGTTTGGCCTTCTACCATTCTTATCGATGATCTGCCCCAGATATTTTACTTTTTCCATGAAAAACTCGCATTTACTTTCCTTGAGTTTAAATCCAAACTCCTGTATTCTAGAAACTACTGCATTTACATGTTTCACGTGTTCTGCAATACTTGTACTTCTCATGAGGATGTCGTCTAGATACGCTACTGCGAAATCTAAACCACCCAACATCGAATCCATTACTTGTTGGAAAATGGCGTGGGCGACGTTAATCCCAAAAGGTAGTCTGTTAAATTTATACAGACCCCGATGTGTGTTAATACACAAATGTTTAGACGTTTCTACCGGTATTTGCAGATATGCATCGCTGAGGTCTATTTTCGAAAATATTGTGCCTCCATTAAGCTTTGCAAATATTTCTTCCGCTGTTGGTAGAGGATAATTATAGTCTTTGAGTGCTGCGTTTAACCCCGTTGAAAAATCTGCACAAACACGAATGTCTTTAGACTTTTTTTTCATGTATACCGTCGGAGCTGCCCAATCACTGTAGTCAACTTTTTTGAGTACACCGGATTTCTCTAATCTGTCCAATTCTTTATCAATCTGTTCTATTGAGGCAAACGGAACACTCCTTTTCTTTTTGAATACCGCCAGAGCGTTTTCTTTTAAAAATAATTTTTCCTCCATCTTGGTACACGTTCCCAAGCCCGGAGAAAAAACAGTAGGAAATGTTTCCTTAAGTTTCTCTATTAATTTTTTGGCTTCGGAGTTAAAACTTTCTACCTTGTAACAGAAAGAATTTATCGGTAGATCCCATAATTAAAACTCCGTTATCCAATTAGTACCAAGTAAGTTCGTGGTATTTTCCATGACAAATAGGTTAACTTTTCGCGTTTTTTTATTTAACGTGACGTTTGTAACAAGTTCTCCAACAAATTGTATTTTTTCTCCCGTGACTGACTTCGCGTTTTCTTTGTCCTCATTAAAGTTGGTTTCCCCAACTTCTTCCACGTATGCAAATTTATGATAGAGAGATCCGAACCAGTGTCAAGTTGCATTTTTATTTTTTTATTATTTATTTCGACGGTAACGAATTTTCTAGTTATTCCATCGTTTACCTCGTTGGACTTTAATTTTCTTATTTTATTGCCTTTATTTTTTGAACGGCAATGTGTGCTTCTCTGCCCAACTCTTCCACAGTTGAAACATTTTTTATTCCTAAAATTGCAATATCTGTACCAGTGTAGTTCACCGCAAGCAAAACATGGCTTCGGGCGCTTTTGTTTGTTTTTTCCTGGTATTTTACTTTTTACTTGATAATCTGCAATTTTACAATTCTTTTTGTTAGACTGACCTTCTTTTTTGTAGCGAATTTTCCTTACATGTGAAACGCCAGACTGTTGTATGTTTTTTGTGTTTTTTTTTACGCTAACATATCTTGTGCAATCTTCTGCCAAATTCTGTACCGTAATACTTGAATTGCTTTCCAATTTTGCCAGTACTAATTTCCCAACTCTGCGTCTTTTTCCGCTACCAGAACTTGAACAAACACCAAGCACTTAAAATTGTCTGCGCTTAGCTCTGCTAGCTTGAATTCTTCACAATGCTTATTCACATTGGCTGCATACGTTATATAGTCATGTTCGTCATCTTTTATCAAATTTAAACATTTCCACCTCCTGTGGACCAAAGATGTCTTTTGACTAAATAACTCGCTTAATATATTTACCGCCTCGGTAAATGTTAACTCGTTAGTTCTTTTCGGTAAAATGTAGTTTACCAATTTGTTATGCTCAGCAGTTCCTAATTTACTTAAAAGAAGCCTAACCTTCTTTCCTTCAGACCACAAGTGGCAGTCCTCGTTATACACGTCCGTATATTTTTTTAAATATTCTTCAAAGGTTACCTCTTCATCTTGACTGTAAGTGAATATTTCAATTGAATTCCATATTGTATTCTCTGGGAAGGAATCATTTTGTAGACTTTTCTCTTTCCTGTTCTCGGTTATTTCCAGAATTTTTCTTTGAAACTCCCCATGCATTTGTTCAATTTTCTGTTGGAATTGCATCTGTCTATTGAAAGTTTCCTCATGTAACTGCTTCTGGAAAGTATTTTGTTGTTCCAATATTTTCGTTTGTTGTTCCACTTGGAACTTAAAAAAATCCTGGAATAGACTTTTGCATTCCTCCATTTTTTTTTTCAAAGTGTAAATCCGAGACTTTGTCGCCCACGATATTTGTGGTGAACAAAATTTTCTTCCTCCCTATGAGTGCGAATTTCGTCGTCAAAACCACTGTGGCGAACGAACTTTTTCTTCCTCCGTATGAGTGCAAATCTTCGCTGCCAAAAGTTGTATTGGCGAACGATTTTTTTTCTGCCTCTGTATGAGTACGAATCGTCGTCGCCAAAAGTTGTCTTGGCGAACGAAAATTTTTTTCTTCTCTCTCGTATGAGTTCGAATCGTCGTCGCCAAAAGTTGTTGTGGAGTTATTTCCACAATAAAACTTGTAGTCGGACTAAATGCGTCCTAAATAGGGTAAACGTACAGAAACGTTAGGAACTTGTAATAAAATGTTAGGCAGAGTAATCGAGTTGTGGTCGCTGAACACTACTCCTTCCTTTCGACTACTACTGACAATAGGTGGGAGAGTCTATTATCTAGACAATGTGTCTTTCACTATAACATAGATTCATACATTTTCAAGGGTATTTTTTCGTAAGTGAATAGAACGAACCCAGTGGGAATTGAAACTGGGCACCCCGATTAAAGCTTCCGAGCTATTATCCATTTCACAGCCGCACATCCAAGTTTACAACACCTGATATTCCCAAGCGGTCATCCATCTAGATACTGACCAGTCTCGACGTTGCTTAACTTCGATTGTACGATCACAAGTATTTTAATGTATGTGGTAACCAGATATTGGACAGATACTACACTCTGATCTTAGGAAAGGATCCACGATTAGGCATTTGACGGGAATTTTCAGAACCAGTTTTCAATAGAAGTTGTCGGTTCATTGAAAATATATCGAAATAAGAATAAGAAGTTAGTGATTTATTGACCGGAGTCCCATCAAGATTGATTTGGCATTTAACAACATTTTGCCATATCTTGAATATTTAAAGTATTTGCTACAGAGGGGTTCATCCATGTACTCTCTCAGACTTTTATTTCATCCCTTGGTAGCCATTAAATATGAACAAACAAGCAGATATACAACTTATTTGGGGTGAACGACGCTAAGAGAAACAAGACAACCTCAACCAGAATTTGAAATTGGTAAACCCCGTTTACCTTATTGATATCCACTGCGTCACATCAATGAACTTATGAGATAGTCAGCATTCAATGCGACACATGACGATGTTGACTGGAAGTAATGGAAAATATATCAATGCATCAGTGTGTCCAAAGAGAAAGTTTCCATTCAGAAAAAATCCTAAACGACCACAAGAACATAAGAACCACTTCCTGGAAATAAGATATCTCAGAAGAGAATTAAAAAATAATGCAGCCATCGAAATACAATTCAATCACAATATGATATTGTCCACCAAGAATAATGTAGTGGCATCTTTCAATTAAATTGGATATTGACCTTCAGTTAGAACGGGGCATAAGCATTCACTTAAAATAGGATATTACCCTTATAGATCAATGGGATATAAGCCTTCAAGCGCATCTGGACATTATCCTTTAGGAAAAACAGAGATGTATAGTGTATAGTAATTATAGATTATTTCAAACAGAGTGAGGTATTACCCGTCATACAGAATGTGGTATTACACTTCCTACAGAATATTACCCTTCAGGCGGTGTATAGTATTACAAGCTACATTGAATGATGTATTACTATTCACGCAAAAAATGGTATTACTCTTAATACAGAATATTGTATTACACTTCGTACAGAATATTACTCTTCACGCGGTGTATAGTATTACCTGCTATATTGAATGATGTATTAATATTCACGCAAAAAATGGTATTACCCTTAATACAGAATATTGTATTACACTTCACGCAGAATGTAGCATTACCCTTCATTTTTTACCGTAAAGTTCAACCTGTACAAGGCTCGATGCAACTAAAGCGAGAGGGTTACGAACAGGCAATTTATTTGGATAGGGAGGGAAGATAACGATTAACCCTAGACTTGAACAGGTTAAGATTGTAGTGATCGAGGGAAACATCCTCTGGGAGTCGATTCCAGAGCAGTGGTTCGCGGGAAAAAGTTGTTCGAGTGGAATGTGGTTAATCTCCCTCAGCCAGAATGGGTATGATAGGGTATGATATTACACTTTACGCAGAAGTTGGTATTGCATTTCACATATAATCAGGTATTACCTTTCATGCAGAAGGTGTCCTTACACGTCACGCAAAATATGTTACTACCCTTCACTAGTATTTGAGTTTATTCTTCACCCAGAATGTAGTACACCCCTTGACACAGAATATTGCATGTAGCCTTCACTCAGAATACAGTATTACCTTTCGCACAAGATATGGCATTACCATTTACACATAATACGGTATTTATCTTCACGCAAAGGTGGAGTTACCATTTCACATTGAATGTAGCATTAATCTTCTTGGAGAATATGGAATTACTCTTCACACAAAATGAGGTTATACTATTCAATCAGAATGATGAAGCAACTTTATGGTAGATTTAAGAAACTATTGTCTGTCTTCATGTACTGCATGCTAAATTCGCTTGTGATTGCTAGCCATTCTGCTTTTCGCTCACTGCTCATTGAATGTAGACTTGTGCTGAGGTTGAATTGTTCTTACAAAAATAGCGACTGATACTGAATATAAACAGGACAGAGTTTGGAGACGCGTTTGGATTCATTTTTCATGACGAATATAAGTGAAGCCCTCACAGTGCATGTAAATTGAATCTACTCTGAGAGGAGCGAGATTTATATTGTATCTGGCGGAAAGCATGATGCAAAAAGCAATAATGATTAGATGGCACATGAAAAAATATGACTTTGTTCCAAATTGTCTTTGCCCATCAAATAATCCGGGATTTGTAGATAATAGATTGTTGTTGCCCGAAACCGTTTTGATGTTGATTATATTCTCAGCCTTTAAACAAGCGGCTATCAAATTACCACATAATGTTTGCATGATAGCTGAGAAAAGCTCTCTTTGTTTGACGAATGAATATAAAAGCCTGTGACTTTAGCCACGTCTATACACCAAATAACGGAGGCGGTTAACTAGTATTGTAAAGCTTTTCTACTCTAATAAGTTAGTTATTTATTAGATTTTTCACGTTAAACAAAAAAATGTAAATATTTATTTGGGCGGATGTGGGGGTGTCTCTAGAAGCGTACCGGTTATCCACGCAGAAAGTGAAACCAGGGAGTCATGTTCAACTTCCGACATTATCCGTTGGGTTAACTTTGATATAAATGCCCTTGAGAAGCGCATGTTTTTCTCTTTTTGTCGTTGGTTATATAACAGATTAAAGCGATAATAACAACAAAAATTGCAATCTGGTAAAAACCTGAATGGTAACAGCTAAAATTGCAATATGAGCACTGTTAAAAAAATATTGCTGAAGACATTAGGTTTATAATACCTAGAAATTCATACACAAATGTCCTCAAGGACACATGGCAGTGGATAAAGGTGTTGGTTAGATCCAGTGATAGGACCCAAAGAGTGTGAGTTCAATACACGGTTAAAGCAGTGGAGAACTTGGAGAGGGGAATTAACAGGAGGTAACTGATAACTGACAACCATTAAACATGGCACATGGAACTAGAACAGTCTAGCGAAATAAAGGGTTCAGTTCGACATTCCAACCACCTGAAGAATAAATATGGCGACAAAGATGAGGACAATAGTCCGAATAATGTAAATAGTGTATATCAGATTAAACTGGATTGCTAACCTTGGTCTGCAAGTAGACTAAGAGCAAGGTAACTCTGAATTCTGCATCCTGGGTATCACGATAATCTACATCCGACAGCAAGAGGAGTGGGGTTGAGATGCGTGGAACCATCTCTTAATTTATGTTGTTCCCAGGTCCACCATGACCCGGGGTAGTAGCAGCTGAGATCAAAACACTATGAAAGCATAAAAATGCTTTTTATAGTAAAAATACCAACAATAGATTTTAATATTAAAAAATCCCGAAATAAATTTTAATATTAAAAACAATCTAACAATAGATTAGTAGTAAAAAAGTTCCGGTATTAGATTTTAGTTTATAAATAAATGACCATAGTTCCCAAGAAAATAAATTTCGTCAGTAATGACCCATGAAGTGCTGATATGCCGTTAAACCAACACACCAAGCCAAACACAGAATTCCAAATAGGGGAGTAGTTAATTGGAAACCACTCCGCTATCAACCCCAAGTAGGTGTAGCAATTCTCAGATTATAAAGCAA
The DNA here is from genome assembly GCA_964036315.1 of Acanthosepion esculentum. NCBI lineage: Eukaryota > Metazoa > Mollusca > Cephalopoda > Sepiida > Sepiidae > Acanthosepion > Acanthosepion esculentum. The sequence continues at coordinate 93,736,083 of OZ038486.1, read as the reverse complement.
TAAGATATGTGAAAAGCCATAAAAGACCATATTCTGAAGGGAAAAGGCATAAAAATCGCTATAAATTACTGACATGCGAATTTTTTTTATTTGGCTGGTTCGTTTTTTACGGCTTATCAACAGTTTGCAGTTTATTCAAAAGCAGAACATATTTTTAGATCATATGAATGTTTTTGCAGATAATCATGGTTTAGTGATACATGTATTACTAATTAACCTATAGCTGGGGGAGAAGATGTGGATTCATATTTTTCCTAAGATTATTTGCGTGCAAGTGAATATAACTTACCCAGCGAGAATTTGAAATCGGCTCTCCAATTAAAAATTCCGAGCCATCATCCTACCCCAACATCCAAACTAAGACCGCCTGGTATTCTCACACGGGACATGAGCTGACGTCACCCTCAGTCGGTGCCCCCTCTAGTATGAAACTCTGTTTGGTTGCCCTAAGTTTTAAAAATAAATACAAACGGTCTACTGTGGTGTAATAGCCCATTTTGGAGGCGAGATCTTTCCGCACGATTTGTCCAACAACTGAAGACCTCTCTACAATTTACGCTTGATAAATAAGTGTGAATTTATTTGCATCATGTGTGTAGCTTCTTAATGATAAGATAATTTAATTTACATATGATTCTCTGTCAATATGCCCGTTTTATTGAAAAGCGACTCCTTTATAAGCATCTATATTTAAAGGTATGTCGGCTAAGCAGCTAACAAAAGAAAGAAATAGAAAAAGCACATCTCTGATATTGAGCACTTTAACCCATAAATATAGCACACTTTAAGACTATATTTCTTTATATATATATATATATATATATATATATATATATATATATATATATATATATATATATAAAGTGTGTTATATTTATGGGTTAAAGTGCTCAATATCAGAGATAGAGCGTGTGTAAATATAAAAGTGAACATAGAAGTCAACACTTAGAGGTGACAGTCTGTTTCATGCTAGATGCAATCATAGGGCCACGAGTGGTGTTATTTTTCTCGGCTATTTATATATATGGTTCATAGATATCTGTGTGTGTGCGTGTGTGTATTTTTGAGGATGTGCTTTGTGGTTTTGTACCAGCGAAAATTGCTTAAAAATACAAAAATAATAATAGCGCAACTGTCAGTTTATATAATGAGCGTTTCGTATGACAGTATTTCTTGGGACTAAAAAACGAGTTGCCTTCATTTGGATGATGTGAGGACGTTAACGTCAATATTTAAAGTGCGCCATCTTGAAAATTGTTCCTGAATATTGCAAGATAAAAGAGACATTGAAGAAAGCACATTGCAGCAAGCATCCTGAAATAGCAATATCGATAAGAGTAAAGTGCCTTTCTGCCTAACGGGGAACTCAGTTTGCAATAAATTGAACAGAATTGTACATAACATTGCAATATGGCCACTGCCTAATGGATAATTTTCTTCGATTTCCTTCTGATACGGTGCCAACAAACTGCAAGCTCAGAATACCATTATGAAGCAAGGAATTGAAAAACAGTAAAAGGACATTTAGCAGAGCCTGACGACACGCTAGGACCCTGACAACTCTCTGAGTACCAAGGCAATTTTGCGGAGAGTCTACAGTCATTTTATGGGTTTGAAGGTGTTTATCCTATTTCTAAGCCACAATGCGTAGTAAAAATAAAACTCACGGCCATAAACAACTGGATGTATGAATTCTGAATGTTGGTGATGCTCCTTAACACATGTTTCCCAACAAGAACAGTGTCTTTTTACAAGCGAAGATCAATCGCTGCATTTTGAATACGTTTATTCAGTAGGTGGGTCTGTGTAATATGAATTTATCTAAGTTGATTCGTATTCATCTCCAACATTAATATCCATATGAAAAACTCCAAAAGTTGGTTTTCATATAATTGAGAGATAATTTTAACAATTCGTGCACTATATCAAAGTTAATTTTCTTCTGTATCTATATATATGTTTGAGTTGAGATTTTGTGACTATTTACGCTATTTACAGCGTTCGGACTGTTGTTCTCATCTTTATGGCCATATCCACGACGTTTCGAACTTTGTACGCTCCAGTCTTCTTCAGGTGATATACTTTGCAATTTCGAACCAAATCCTTTATTTAGTAGGTAGAAAGTACCAATAATTTATTCACTTATGTCTCCAAGGACACATGGCTCAAAAGCGTTGGTTGAGTCATCCAAAAAGTGTCATGACCCAAAGATTTGTGAGTTCAGTACCTGGCCAACTCACCCCAAAAAGCATGACAATTGGAATTAGAACAATCTACCCCCGTGGACTAAATAAAGTCTTAGGTTCGAGATTCAAACGTATATAGCTTTAAGAAGTTAGGAGCATAAAACAGCCTGAATGTCGTGAACATAATAAGATGAGGACTACAGCCAGAATGCTGAAAATAGTTAATTTTCTTCTTCTGTACTGTATTCCCCCAGGTCTTGGCTTTAGGCAACTTCTCCTCTTAGCAATGCTTCCCAATTCCCAGGCAGGTCACCGAAGATCATTGTTAAGAGCCAGTCATGGGAATCCCAGGAGATCATCGCTGACGTTACTCAGGGTTATCTCTTCTGTCTGATCCTCTTTTTACTGTATACTAATCATCTACCCAAGAACAGATTCCAATGATGATACAACAGTTTAAAACGTCCCAAAACCTTGAAGACCAGAAACTGACATATCTGCTCTGACCTACTCAAGGTGATTAAATGGGGAAAAGGAAATACTTGTTTGCAAATTCAATAAGGCCATAACCAAACTAGCGAAATTCTGTCACCACTGAGTAGACCCGAACATTCAACTACCATGATGGATAGGTGTTCTCACAGGGAGGTTCCTTACCTTAAAAGTCCATTAGGACTCAAGCTCAAACCAGACCTCAAGTGGAACTCATATATACGATATATACGATTTATCTCTAAATATGCTGGAAAAATGGTCGGTTCCTTTTCAGTAAGTACCTGACTTCTCCTGCTATACTCGAGATTTAAAAGAGCCACATCAGATAAAATATGGGGAGTGACTGCCATATCTTTGTTGGGTTGCCCAGTCTTCGCGTGTCTTTTTATAGAGTACAAAAGCGCCTACGTGGGTGATGAATTATTTCCCACCCAAAAACTCCTTTGACGACAGGCGAAACATTGCAAGCATCTGGCGGTTCTATTGCTATTTCTACAGCATGTATTCTGGCGAACGAAATTCCTTGGCCTCACCAGCTCTGACCTTTACAACTATAACCCGCCCCGCACAAAAGGGTGAATCTCCCTATTTTCCTTCGTATTCCATTTGTAAGGAGTAAGTTCAACTCGAGCAGATTCTATTGCTACTTTATGGAACAGACGGCCAGCAGGATGTTTTCCCAATCACTCAAGTATAGGGCTGATCATTATATTTCCTGTATAATAACATAAACTTCATGTCTTACCTTTTCTTACAATCCTACAACACCATACATTAACACTCTACCTTGAGTGGCTCTTTGTCCTTGTATTAGCTGGAAATTAGTATAAAAATGTCCTGTATTGGCATTTATTTACGTGGGTTAGGTTAGTGACTGTTATCCTCTGAAATTGTTACCTTCAATATGTTCTGTAGGTGACATATCTTTCAAGACCTCTTTTTTCAATGCCCTCTTTCCTTTCAATTGTCTCTTTCTGACTATAACTATAAGCGTCCTTTTCGTTTTAATTTTCTTAAAATATGTTCAGTCCATGGTATACTCACTGTCACCACATCTCTGTTGTGTCAAGTTTTTTCCTCATCTATGATAAGATCGTCCATATTCAATGCTATATAGGAAGACCTATATTACGTAACAGTTCAGCACTCTTTTCTTTGTTTCTAAAGAAATTTTCGTATTTATTATTATTTTGCTTAGCTTTTGGAAAGAATCTTTTACTATTCAAATACGCCATTGGAATTTGGTGTAACGTTTTCTGTCTTTTGTTAAAACACTTCCAAAACATTTAAATTTTCGTATATACTCAAATTCGTAACTCCCATCTTAGGTTCTACATCTTGCTGATGTTATCTTTTCTTTTCTAGCAATTGATATATAGTCCTTTCCTTACAATTTCCTTTGCTACCTTTTCATGATCATATTGACAGAGGACAATAAGAGGAACCTTACTGTCAACGGCATGCAACACGTAACGGTAGCTGGCTCTGTGTGGAGGAGTCAGCATATCGAATTCTGTACGTTGTCCATGATGAATTCAACAGAAGTAGAAATAAATATTAACCGAAGAAGATCTGTCGTTAGACAATATCAGTTCAAGAAAGAACATAATGGCGACATTAATTCTCGCCTTACATAACATAACAAGGATGATACCCAAATCGAATGATTAATGAGGCAGAACATGGAGTGAGTGAACCGATTTCAACCTCGCGCTGTATACAAAATGCATAAATCACTGACACAGCTGCGGATAATGAACAGGAAAGATGAATCATATTAGTCCTATGAATAAATTCATCTTTGTTGCAGGGCAAACATCAGGTCGCATTAAAAATTAATTTGCAGCTGAGACAAAAATCAAAAATCAAAACTGTCAAAGAGCTCATGGACATCTTTTGTAGGGTGACTGACCGTCTAGCACGATGGGTTAAAGTAGAGTGGTCTCCATCTTTACTTGTACAACTGGAGCGGTTTATGGCGCACAGCATCGCTGGACGGATTAAGGCTTCCTAGACTCGATTTAACAGTCAAGGCCGAGTAGAAATAAGACTGGTTTTCAAGTTTGAGCGAACCGGTAGTGGTTTGACCTGGAGAGGGATGGAGATCCGCCAGGTCTAATCGCTAAGCATGAATGAATTCTCCTCAGGTTTTAAAATCAAATATATCGATTGAAATGTTCAGGTTCTAGCCTGCGTAGCAACCCTACGGTCACAGCCGGTTATGGGATTGACTCTGATTATGATGATGATGATATCACAGCTTTTTCATTTGGTTTGTTAACAGCTATATTTTACACAGTGTTAAAAAGGTTAACTTTAATAAATAAAATGTTCAAACTACTTAAAAGTAGATAATATTTCTGGGTGGAGGACTTCGTCGGCTAAAAATCCCCTGTCCACCAATAAATAAATAAATAACATAGCAGTGTTTATCTTTCATATAAAAGCCACATCTTTTTGCTTTGTTATATTGAGTATGTAAATGTTATCAATTTTTATCTCATTCCACTTCCGATGATTTTGAAAACATTTTCCCTCTGCATACGTATGAGCAATCGATATGGACACTTTATTAAATTTCGACCAGGATAATTCCTTTTTCTCTATTACTCAATAAGAGACATAAACAAAGCAAAATGTCCTTACAAATTGCTTTGATTATGTGGGGATACGAAACAGCAGATATGTCTATGTCAATATTAAGAGGGAAATTTATGGTTAAAGGTACCATTCAATTCTGGTCGTCTACGCATCAGATCTAATGGCAGTTTTTCCTAAGGGAGACACAGGTTCGAATCCTTCCGGAGAGCACATATTTTACTTTAATAATATTTCTTGAATATTCAAGCCGGTAGACAAAAATCAATATGCTGTTTAATAAATAAACGGAGCGTCTACTTAAATACGGGTATCCACTAAAAATAACGTTTAAGTAATAATATATATATTTTTTTAACATACAACCTGTGTTAGCACACTACATGTAAAAGATTTGGGAACAGTCTGCATTTCTTTAAAAAAAATAGATATTTTTGTATATTTTATAGTAAAAGATAAAATGTCCGTAACTGCTTTTATTTTCCCGCTGTCTCCTTTTACTACGAAATGGTTCAATTTGGATTCCTCTGACCACAATTAATTTTGCTATGCTATAAATATTTTTGCAAGGAGCATTATATTTTGTTTTCGTTATTAACCATTTAGTATACTGGTTTAGATTAAAAAAACAGACTGAAAATTAGATTCAGACCAAAGGAATCATGAAAAAAAGTACAATATCACTCGATTTTGCAAAGACATGCAATACCTTGCTATATGGTTATATATCATTGAAAAGAAAATCACGATCTAAAATAATCTTTTAAACTGTGTTAAAATTACCTCGAGTCAAAAAAAGGGACAACGTTTTCGAATTATCACTTAGCCGCCTCAAATCTCCTAACATCTCTCAGATTGAATTAGTATGGGCTGAATTGGATAGGAGAATTCAAAGAGAATACCCAAAGATTGAGAGTTTTTTCAGTTCTTGGAGAAAGCTTGGAATGGTCTACCATCTATTTCTTTTTTCAAAAACTGTTGGAAAGAATACCACGAAACTTTAGATCAGTAATTCAGTTAGGTGATGGTTTTATTGACGAAAAGGAAATATGATGTTGTTGTATGATAACTTTTTTACTTAAGGGCTTATTTTTTGTCAAAATACAAACAAATACAATAGCTTTTTAATTTTTATCTTTTACTTAATAAAAATCTCATTTTAAGATGTTTTTTGCAGAAAGAAATGGTAGCTCCAAATATTTTACTTGTACTCTCTCTGTGTCTACACACACACACACACACACACACACACACACACACACACACACATACAAACACACACACACACACACACACACACACACATATATATATATATATGTATTGCCAGACAATTGCGTCCAGCATGAAACAGCCTGTCGCCTTTGAGTGTCGACTTCAATGTTCACTTTTATATTTATATTTACATACGCTCTATCTCTGATATTGAGCACTTTATCCCATAAATATAGCTCACCTTAAAACTATATTTTTTCATATATATATATATATATATATATATATATATACGCGGATGAGTGTGTGTGTATCTTTGTATATACATGAAAATGCTTTTGTGTATGTGCGTGATAGCCAAATGATTTTGCCGTTTTGTGATGTGGGGAAAGAGATGAAGTAAATACAAGTCATCGCCGTAAGTGATTGATTTTAAGGATATCGCTGTCAAATAACAACATTGAAATTGGTATTTTTAATCTATTTCCGAGGAAAAATCACCAAATAAATAAGGATAATTTAATTTATGTCACTTTGACAGCTGTTATCTTTTTTTTCTTTAAATTCCACTGACAATTATTCATCAATTTTTGCTGTCTTACAACATTCCAAAAACATTATTTACCGGTGTGTTGTTATTCATGAATCACAAATTATTTTCAATTAAATCTCTCTTGGCACATTTTACACTGACTTACCAAACGTTTTATGCTCAATGTAAGTAACAGTAGTATTATGACGTCAGGGAAATAGTTGGAAGTATTTACCTTGTTCTCTGACATTTGGTGAATCTGTTGGTACACAGGCAATTATAAATTCATTATAGACCGATATGAATTATTAAATAGTGAAAGGACATGATAGCGTGTACCAAACGGATGGGAGATCACATTTATGAAATTGTGGGGATATTTGGTTACTCTCGATCTACAGTGTCACATCTGTACGGAGATGCCTGACGGAATACATTACCAACCACCATAGATAGCACAATGTCTGAGAACGTACTGTGTATGACAATCAACTACATCTGGCAGCAAGGTGTCTGATCGGAATGTTTAGAGAAACGTGGAACCACCTATCATTTGCTGTTGTTCCCAAGTCCACCATGACCCGGGGTGGTAGGACCCGTTAGGGTCACAGCTATGTGGAAATAGTTAATCCTCAAACTGGGGTCAAAACGCTATTAAAGTATAAAAAATGTTATAATAGAAATACCAGAAATAAATTTTCACAGTAAAAAACAGTTACCTTCAGTATCTGTCTATATTTCTGAGATGAGGTATTATGTACAGTTTTTACATTATTCAGACTATTGTCCTCATCTTTGTCGCCATATTTATTACAACGTTTCGGCCGTTGTACGCTCCGGCTTTCTTCAGGTGTTTGGAATATCTAACTGAAACCTTTATTTCGCTCACTGGGGTAGACTGTTCTAGTTCCACGTGCCATGTTTAATGTCAGTTATCAGTTATCTCCTGTTAATTCCCCTCTCCAAGTTCTCCACTGGCTTAACCGGGTATTGAACTCATACTCTTTGGGTCCTGTCAGGGATCTAACTAACGCCTTTATCCACTGTGCCATGTGTCTTTGAAAAAGTTACCTATATTCTATAGAAAAAATGCGTTTCAATATGGAAAAAAGTTCCTAGCAATACATTTTGGTAAAAGAAATTAGGAATGTTCCCAAGAAAATTAAATGTCGGTTTTAAATGACCCATAAGGAGTTGATGTGCTGCTAAAGAAATAAAGAAATAAACAGTGGCTGACAACTTTCCTTTAGTAATTGTGATCAGTGGCGTCTGGCTATAATTGGGGTTACCAGACAGGCGACATTGGCGCATTCATATTCAGTTAAAGGGGCGCCAGATGAGATCAGTTCATCCTTCTTTCTTTTGCATCTAATATAAAAGCAGAAGAGCCACTAGTATCCTCCTGTTAATGACACATCACTGAACACAAATGCCACACCTGGGTTTGTAATATCGCTAACAGGATTGGCAATGTCTTTCGGTCCCAGTTTAAAGATTTTTTTTTTACAGTAACGTTCACCCTATACAAACCTGGGGGCCAATCGAGATAAAGGGTCATGTTAAAGGGCAGTTTATATGTATAGGAGGGGAAGATAACGGTTAACTCTAGACTTGAACATGTTAAGATTTTAGTGATCGGTGAAACACCCTCTTGGGAGTCAAGTGCAGAGGTTTGCAGAAAGACGCTGTTTGAGTGGTACTTACTTCTCGCCAATGGAATATGGCACAAATGGGTTGATTTGCTACTATGTAAGTGACATGGCGTGTCCTAGCCGTGAAGGTTAAAGCTGGAACGTAGATCGTTCAAGAAATTTCTATGGAAGTAGCGATTGAGCAGTAAGAGACTCTCCACCCCCTGCATGTGTGTCTGTGTGTGTGTGAGAGAGAGAGAGAGAGAGAGAGAGGGAAATAGAGAGAGGGGGATTGGAGAGGAGGAGAAAACAAAGACTCTATCAAGTCTGAAAAATGACGACTGGGCAGCTCCAAATATGGCAACAGTATATTGCTGGTTGCATAAGTCCATGTGGCCAAATTGTCAACAAGGCATTGGACAAGCTGGTGGTGGCTCAATAATAGTGTGGATGGGTTCTTGTGGTATTCTTTGGCTACCCTGCTTTGTCTGAACAACTAATTAAATGGTGACTGCTTGGTTGCACTAGGTTTTGACCTATTTAAGGACATCATGTGCCCCAATGACGATATGTTATTACATCAGGTTAATACACAATGTCATCCCTAGCAAGTATCCCATAATTATTCTGAGGGTTATTTGGGAGAATTGCGCTGAATAGTGGAGCTCGAAAAAAACACAGTCGGTCTCGGTCGGTCTCAAAAGTCACCCATTCCGCTTTGTTGAGATCTCATTTCGCACGCAAGAGACTGCACATGCAGCTATCAAGGAGCTACATTCCGACAACTTCGCCGAGTTAAAAAGAGTCCTACACGATACCAGAATGTATTCTTGACTTTTGGCACGTCAATATAAGTATTTAGGATAAAGGGTTAATCTAATTCACTTTGTATCATATTTGGAATATCTGACATAAACCGTTGTTTACGTTTACACTACTACAACTTTTATCTTAATTTCATCTGCGTTTTATCGCTAATATCAGCGATTCATTTTACTGTGGTTCGTAAGCAGAATAAATGATACGCGTTTGATCCTCATTGGGGGATTATCAATTCCGATTAGCCCAGCCTAACAACGATCGTAAAATAACATTATCAGAACTGCGATAAAAATAAGATGAAATTATAATTAAGTCATTAGACATAAACCTTTATCTAAGAAATTAAAAAAAAATAATATTAATAATTATAGTACTAGTGTTGTAAATAAAATAACTTCGGCATACTACAGAGTAGAGAAAAATAAATAAAATCTGTACGGTTATATATGTATAAATTCATCTGGTGGTCTCTGTAGCCTAATCAGTAAGGCAACTGTCGTATGAAGGAAGGCTTCACGTGTGAAAAGGATGTAATTCGAGATTAAACGGAAACTTCATTTTATTTCTAATTAATAATGACTACTAATGAACGTAGATTGGCCGTCTAAAAAAATGCGATAAAAATTAATTAAAAAACAAAATGGAAGAAATACTACTAATAAAAAACACTAATGACTAACAATACTTTATTTAATACATTCGACAAATACCGCAGCATTTAACACCCATGAACTCAGATGACTATTCGATAGTTTAAAATTAAAATTACGATGAAAGAAATCATAGTCTGTGAATTAATATGAATCAGTAAATATCGCGTGTAAAGCTTTCAGCTATTCCTTTTAATTAATGTGATGCTTATCAATAGTTTTGTGATTTACGTGTCTATATTAATAACACAACAAAAGAGTGTTGATGTCTATTAGAGAAATTGGTTTTGAGACAGACAATTGATAGGTGAGAACTTATTTATTATTTAGTTAATACATTATGCATAGTCAGAAACGGACGGATCGAATTTTAATTAATATCAACGCCTCAGATTCATTCGAAAGTTTTCAACACGAGAAAAAAATACAGCAGCTCGATTATTAATTTCGCTAAGTTTCTTCATTTTTACAGCAGACGAAAAAAAAAACGTTTGATGCAAAATTTAATAGGCAGGCTTAATAGAGAATGAAAATAAGAGTGATGACGTTATTAAAATGCTTTCCAAACCAAATACTCTTCTATAATAACAAGAATTTACTGTGTCGTTGCCGAATATATTTGATCAGTGTTTTAGAACATTTTCGGTGCAGCCTACTCTCGTTTTTTTTTTTTTAAAGCGAGTTAAATTCTCTCATGGACACAGCAATGTCCGTCAAAAACAGCCTTTTCCAATGTTGATTGCCGATTAAAGGAAAGACTTGCGACTTAATTGGGCAATCTTTCTCTTCAACTGACAAAAAAGTTCAAGCAACGTTCAATCTGTATAAAAAAAAAGGCTGATTATATCACTATAATCTATAAATATGTCTCATATTAAAGCAACATTTTATAAACGACACCGAATAAGTTCAGTATGAATATATTTTGGAGTTAATTTCAAACGAAAGGTCTTTATAATGATAATGTTTTGTTGACGCGTTATATATTTAAAGAACTCTTAGTCAGGATAATACATTTTACATGACAATTATATATAACTCAACCAGATAGATGCTTCTATTTTTAATTTTATTTTCGGTCTGGTCTTGTATTTTTGTTTGAATATCCCGGTTTGTTTACTTTAAATATTGTAAGGAGCTTGTAAAATCTTATCTTTAGTAAATACTAAGCCTAAAAATGGTCAAATGTTGAATTTACAATAAATTCATCCGCTAAAAACTTTGAAAGGTTAATGCGTGTTATACACGATAATTTTTTTCTTCAGAATTTTGTAGCCCAAAGTTAGAGTTGTATATTTTACTTGAATACGTATTATACACGAAAAATACTCGGTTCTCTAGTTTGCGATTGGAATGATTGTAATGCAACAATAAATTGCAGGCCACTTCCTCACACAGTCCACAAGGTCAAATTGCAGGCCACTTCCTTACACGGTCAACACAACATCTAAAGGTGCCATCAACACATGACCTTTTCTTTGACAAAGCTAATATGAGATGCGAAAACTTTGACGCAAAGAACTTTTCTCAAAGCAACGAAAACTTGATAGAATTACGCTTGTTGGATTCAAGTTCTGGTGACGATAAAAGTGTGGTATGTCTGGTTAGAGACGCCAGAAAAATGAGCCAACTAAGTTATGAATAAATCAATCAGGATGTTGAACTCCAAGAACATTTGGGTGTCACTTCAGCTATTTGCTATACATTGAATGGATGGACGTCTAGAATAACGCCAGTTCAATTTCGACGAAGTCCGTTGCTTTCAATTCTTAATAAACCTCTCGGCAAAGGAATGAATTAAATTTCTCCTTTTCTATTTATAAGCCAAATAACAGTGCAGCTTGTTTTTTTAGTCTGGTCTAGCAGCCAGGGTAAAGTCGTTGCGGTGCCGTTAATAATGTTAAAACTCGAGAGATCTCTATATTTCTGAGATGAGGTATTATGTACACTATTTACATTATTACGACTATTGTCCTCATCTTTGTCGCCATAATTAGTACAACGTTTCGGCCCATCAGTATCTGTCTATATTTCTGAGATGAGGTATTATGTACACTATTTACATTATACGGACTGTTGTCTTCATCTTTGTCGCCGTATTTATTAAAATGTTTCGGCCGTGGTACGCTCTAGCCGTCTTCAGGTAGTTGGAATGTCGAACTGAACCTTTTATTTCGCTCACTGGGGTAGACTGTTCTAGTTCCACGTGCCATGTCTAATGGATGTCAGTTATCAGTTATCTCCTGTTAATTTCCCTCTCCTAATTCTCCACTGCCTTAACCCCACGTGCCATGTATAATGGATGTCAGTTATCAGTTATCTCTTAAGGCAGTGGAGAACTTTCAGAGGGGAATTAACAGGAGATAACTGACATTCATTAAAAACATGTTACGTGGAACTAGAACAGTCTACCCCGGTGAGTGAAATAAAGGGTTCAGTTCGACATTCCAGTCACCTGAACGCCGGAGCGTACAACGGCGAAACTTTTAATAAATATAGCGACGAAGATGATGAAAATAGTCCGAATAATGTAAATAGTGTACATAATACCTCATCTCAGAAATATAGACAGATACTGAAAGGCCGAAACGTTGTAATAAATATGGCGACAAAGATGAGAACAATAGTCCGAATCATGTAAATAGTGTACATAATACCTCATCTCAGAAATATAGACAAGTACATTTTATGAGCTACAAAATATATAATATCTAAAAAAATCCCTTAAAGCATAAAATTACGTATAAAATATGTAGATTTCGACATTAAATAATCCATAGAGGTGTTGATATGCCGCTAAACAAATCAACCAACCAACCAACTTGTAGCAAGTTTAGGTCTTGACAGATAGACGATGTTCGATATTTTTCAATGATATTATTACAATTGCAACAAGAAGATTTATTATGATCTCATAGAATTTAGTGACTGAACTGAATTATATAACAATGCGGATGACAGATACAATAGAAATAAATCGTTTCATCCACTTTTTGTCCGTAGAAAACAAATAAATACTGATTGACAAATGTAAATTTAAAAAAAAGACTAATCAAAGTAATTGTTTATTTTTTAAAAGAAATAACTTGTTGCAGCAGGCCTTTTTTTAAAATCGTTTTCAACCTATGCAAGGCATAACAGCCACTGAGACACAGGGGGTTACTGGGTGTGAAAGAACTGGGAAGAGAAACATTACTTTGTTCTCAGACAAGGTTAAACTCGGTTGAAAACCTGACATCTGCAACTGTCCAGATTGAAAATAGCGGTGGTACCCAACGGGGTGAAGGAGATACGTGCTAGATAAGATTTCTGATTTGTTGTAGCTTGGATTATAAATCAAAAACACTCAGAGACCTACATTGAAGGTTACTAATGTAGCAAATCGATTTAAACGCATCGAAATGCTGAATCATGATGGGTTGCAAATAAACGTTTCATTATCTTAGGATTAAATCCAATTTGGTTTTACGAGACAAATTGTTAATCTGCTCTTACTTTATTAATTAATAAGATAATTATTTCCGCCTAAAATTCTGAAACTATAAAGCGATTTAGTAAAGCGAGTCTTGTTTATAACGTAAACGTATTAAACTGTCGGCTTACGGATAGCACCCACTAACACAGCTATTGAAACAGGCCATTGTTTATAAGTAACAATACAACTGATTGTACATAGGAATTAAATCATTTGAATGAATTTGGTATGAAATAATATTAGGCGAACTTAGTCAACATTATAATAATGTATAGGCACTTCGACGTGGTGTAATGATTAACAAGCTTGTCTCGCTAGCACATTTAAAACTGAATAGTGAGTTCGAACCTCACTAGGTGTCCCATACGTTCAGACATGTGCCACATCTAAGGTACGCTTAGAAAATCATTACGACATAGTGTGGTGTAATGGTTGGCAAGCTTGTCTTGCTAGAGCCATTACAACCGATTCGTGAGGTCAATGCTCACTGGATGCCCCATGTTTTCGACCTTGTGTCAAATCTAAGCTGCGCTTACAAAATCATTTAGGGCGCCTCGACATTGTGTAATGGTTAGAAAGCTTGTTTCGCTAGATGAATTAAGTAGAGAGTCTGCTCCATACATTCGGACTTTTGCCACATCTACGTTACGCTTAGAAAATAATTTTTGGCCACCTCGGTGTGGTGTAATGGTTAAAAAATTGTCTCGCTAGATAGGTTACGACTGAAAAATGAGTTCGATCTTCACTAGCTGTCCCATACTTTCGGCCTTGTGCCATATCTAAGCTACGCTTACAAAATAAACATTATAATAATGTATAATAACTTTGGTTCTCGCCTTTTATAAAAAATAGGATTAGATTTCCTCTGTGTGGAAAATGGTTGCCCCGTTAACAATAATTACTGAATAGTGAGTTAGAATCATGGCGGTAATGCCACGAATACACAGGTGATCATAGGGAGTGAACGTACAAAAAAAAAAACTGAGAGTTGGGAGGATTGAAGAAAGGACAAGATAGTAGATGGCGATTGACGTTGCATTTAAATTTTTGAAGATTGTAGTTATCAGGGAAGCAAGTAAACAGAAACGAGTTGCACAGGCGAGAAGTGCGAGAAGAGAGTCTGTTGGAGTAAAAGTGATGGTTGCATTTAGTTACTTCCAAGATTAATTGGGTGAGACCTAGATGCTAACTATGGAGTCGATGTCGTCGGTCCTCTTCAAGTCAATTGAAAATATGAGGCCAAGAAGGCGAAGTGTGTTGCTCTCCAGGAATCAAGCATCACATAATAACAGCTCGTTGATACCTGCTCAGTGTGTAATGTTTAGAAAGCTGGCCTAAAGAAACATTGTCTTTGTTCCTCCCTTCGTTAGTTCGCATGACCGTTACGTCCGGCCAATATCTCATAAATAATGGACTATTCCATTTTTATCGCGTGGAAACAGGGGGGAAAGACAGCACTTTGTTTTAATGAGAAAAAGAAAGGAAGGAAGGAAGAAAGAAAGAAAGGAAGGAAGGAATGAAGGAAGGAAGAAAGATAGAAATGTTTAACGGCTGTTTTAGTGAAATGGAAAAAGTTGCCAATTTCAAATCTTTTTATTTGTACCGACTTCTTAAAATAACATCCAGCTTTAAGAACTATTATTCTTATTGTAATATCTTGTAAGTTCTATCAAGTTGTAAGTTCAAATATTTAATGATGTGATGGGGTTTTTTACAGATATATTGTTGTCGTCGAACCGGCTATGAGCTTAGTCAATTATTAATTTAAGAATAAAGGTTCATCGGAAAATTAAAATAGGAAAATTGTGAAATTTCCACGTGTCTTTCTCGTTAGTAGTAATTTTGATCCTCATTAAGGGCTCCGGCTCGAAGGCAAGTAGATCTGGCGGAACCCATCACTCTCCAGTTAAAACCACAGCTGATGTCTTCCAACTAGTTTTTTTTTTAGTTCCCAAACAGGTAGTGTTTGATTCCATTCGGAGAACTCTTCGATCTGCTCTTACTGCATATATAATTATGGATCCCAATCTACACAATTGTGGTAGATGACTGTTGAGCCGAGAAGATGGTTCAGGCCCGATTTAACTAGTCTTGTTTATAATCCTGTTGGGTTTGTAACTACCTGCCTCACTCGAAGAGCGTGGTGGAGAAATCAGTTTATTGGTTGAGAACCAAACCATCCGGCAGGTATGACTGAGTTACATGCTACCATTAACACTTTTATTATAACTTGACATAAAGATTCAAATATTGAAGAAGTTATAATGAGACCCACAAAATCAAAGTAACATACTAATGTTTTTTTCTCTCTCTGGCTGAAAAAATATCTAACAACATTCTTGGTGAGTTTAACAAAATGTCAGGCGGACGGAAGCAAATGGTAACAATGTGTGAAGTATTAACCTTTTTCTTCATTATTTCAAACAGAGATTGTAAAACAGTGGGGGTAGTGTCTGTCGTAATACGAAAGTTATTATTGCCCTGCTGTCTATTTCGCAAGCCTATTGGAATAACGAAAGATGGCTTCTTAAAGCCTAGGAAAGTATTAAGAAGCGGGAAAATTTCGCTAGAAACAAAGAAAAAATACTTTAACTCTTATGTAATATCCGTCTTATATAACAGTGAATGCTGGCCAATCTCATCACAGATGAAGAAGAGACTTGAGGAAACAAAAATGTTGTTCTACAGAAGGATACTGGGAATGCCATGGACTGAACGCATGAGCAATGGCACAGTTTTAGAAAAAATGGACCGAAATGGACAATTATATTTAACTAGCTTAAAAGCTGCCATATCCAGCGGCAATTGAGCTAAATCTTGCGGAGAGCTCTTGATTGGGCCTTCATCACAATAAATAGGGAGGAGTAGATGCTATAGACAAGAATAAGCTACAGAAGAACTCAAAATTGATCGCTGCATTTAAGTATTGCAATTATATTTAAGCTTACCTTTCAAAACATTAACCATAATTCTTCTGCCGCCACTTAATATAAAGACGATTTGATGTACGTAGGTCCTTACTTTCCGTACAAACAATTATTTTTATTTCATAGGTAACTTTCGCTGGATTTCGTAATTAATTTCGGTTATTCCCAAATTTATTTCCAAGTTATAAAAATTGTTATAGTACAAAACTTTCGCTGCCAAAAATCACGTAAAAAATCGCCGAAAACAATCACAACAATGAAAACTTTAGAAATTTCAAAATTTCAGGATTGCGGGTTCGAATCCGGCCTGGACTGTTTATAATTTGCTCACAGATTCGGCCTGATTCCTAAAATATGTTGGGCTACGGCGTCTAGGAGTAAAGTTGAAAAAGTGTGACACACTGACTTTCGCATTTATTGTTGATCATGTTCACCGTATTCTATGAATATAGAATCCAGTGCAGTACGTAATCCGTTCAATAATTCTTCAGTCTTCGATATCAGAGGTTGGCAGTGAATATATTCGGAGAAAAAACAAAATGGTTGCCTTTATACACGTCGGATTGAATATTTTGAGCTTTCTGATTGGTTAACTCTTCTCTTGGTCAACTATAAAATGAGTCAGCTCATTTTGGTTGGCTCACTAGTACGTAGGAGGTACCCAAAAACTCCAACATTTATTATATAGATATAAGAAAGAGACATATGAAATTGCTAATACACGTAACGAGGAAAGAGAAATTGGAAACTTTGTCACTCACATGACATTGAAAGCAAGAGCGTCGGAGTAAAGTAGCGAATAATTAACCTGTGTAAAGGGTTGGCAGATTTGGGATTAGGAGAGATAGGGAAAAGACAAAATTTACTATGAACTATAGAGGACAGGAAATAGTGGAAGGCCATGATCGTCTACGTCCTGAAAGGACACGAAAAATTCGTTGCATTCAATTTCACACAAATACCTTTGCAAAAGACATGAACCCATCTCCCCTTCCACCAGTTAGGAATTAGATAGTAGCCTAGACTGGGGTCTCTAGCTTTAGATGGCAATCAGTGTGAGAGAAGGAAAACTCCGAATCTGAAACGGTGGAGACGACAACAGGAAACCACTCATCTATCTTTCTTAAGAATGCCTGACAGTCCATAGATAATGAAGAAGTGGTAACAGTAGGCAGTCATGATCGCCTACGACTTGAAGGGACGAGAGATTAAAAAAAAAACTGCATTTATGGCAAATCCATTACGGTGGCGTCAACATAATAAAAAAAATTATCAGTATAATACCACGCACCCATGCAAGGCAATACAGCCACTAAGACTCAAGTGTGGTTATTGGGTTTGGAAGAATTAGGAACAGGAATATGAGTGAGAAGAGAAAAGAGTAATCAGGGAGACAATAGATAGCGATTGACATTGCATTTAAGTTTTTGCAGATTAAAGTTGGCTGGAGCCGGAAGGGAGTTCCACAAGCAAGAAGTGCGAGAAAAGAATCAGCATTGAATTCATGTCTACATCTAGCCAGCTTAACTGTAAATTGATGAGATTTCGACGCCAGTCTGGTACTGCAATTAAATTACAAAACTCTAGATAACATAGTGAAGAGCTCATCCGAACAATTGCCATGAAAGTATCTATGGAAAAGACACAAAGCGGCAACCTTTTAGTGGTGTGAGGATTACTGAAGCCAAGATGCCAGATCAGGGGCAATAGTATTGCTGATACTTCTTTTGAATTTATCAAGGAGCTCAAGGAAAATAGCAGGGGAACCGGACCATATGTGGCAAAAATCAGATGACTGATGGATTCTTTCCATTTCATGTCAGCTGAGAACTTTAGACCAAGAAGGCGCAACGAGTCGCCTTTCTGGAGGTTAGCATCAGCTATGCTGATGGAAAGCAGATGAGAGGGGTCTCTCAGATGATTAATATAAACTGCCTGATTTAGTGTGTAGATTGTATCCCAGGGAATTCTTATTAATATTGACATTCGTTAACGTTGTTGCAATTTTTTATCCTTTGTGAATATTTACAGCTTTCTAATTTTTTCCAAAATTTTATCTTTTTTTTTTTAATTCGGTTGCCTAGGCTATTAGCAAGCAAACATATACAGAGAAAATAACAGTACAACGTGAATTCTATCATAAAAAAATTGTAAATTAATTCATTTTTATCGTAAAAACTTCAGCGAAATCCAATGTTTAAAAAAGCTTAATACCAAAAGTAAGATATATTTTCAGACAATCTTTAGCGTTCTTGCTTGTAGAATTCCCTTACTGAATTTAATATACATCAGTAGCAGACAGAAGAATTTAGTATTCGGATGATGTGTCAATAATCTACCCCAATAGTGTCATTAAAACCTCTTATGGAATACCGAGTCACAAAGTTACTAACTGGTTATTATTGTTGTGGTTTCTGTAGCAAATCGTTTTGACTGCGTGGATTTGCCACCCATATGACCAATGCGTTTTGAATTCAGAGTTATTATTAGGAATTGGCTGTCGACCAAAGCTAGATTGTCCTGTTTTCTTTGATAATTAACCCATAGCTGGGGAGATAGAAGAGTGGATTCTTACTTTTACTAAGGGTATTTGTACGAAACTAAACCCATCAATAACAATTAGTGGTGAAAACAAATCTTCCGGATAATAATATATGGAATCATAAACAAAGTCGTCGACGGTTTTGATAGAATTTGCGACGTTTAGGTTCCTAGGACGCATGATATCCAATGGATTTCACCTTCAATTAATCATTCCAAATTATTTCTTTTCTTATGTGAACAGTACCTTAACGGTCTAAATTGAGTCAGTTCTGCACGCACTATATCGAATTTATTTTGACGAAATCATTAAAAACCTTACACCTTGACACCAAATCCCGAAAGACCATTACGTTCATCTTATTTTAAAGCTACCTAGAAACGTGTGTGCACGGACACAAAACAGAAAATCTGGTTAGTTAAATAAAATATCTGTGATACTATCGACACCCACGTAGAAAACGTTTCTGTTTAATAGTTTCGAGTTCTCGAATTGGCATCCGCTTGATCGAATGAGAACTGGAAGTAAATAAGTCGGTAACGGATTTTTGGAGATTAAGTGACAACAAAACCGGATATAGGATACATCCGGGTACTCATCTATATTAACAGTTATGTCTGGGATCGGAGAGAGTTCTGGTCCTCCCTTGACGGCAGACGGCTTTGCCCGTCGTGCGGTTCCGATATCGGTCATTCGTCTGGACATCCAGACTTAATGATGTGTCAATGGGTGACAGGTTCGTAGGAAGAAGAGCTGATAATGCAAAAGTTGACCTAAGTATTACCTAAATGACGAGCAGGTGAAGACCTGAATAAAACATTTATATATAATATAGGAAACAGGGTTTGCGTTTTTATTTTTCAACGATACCTTTGTGTGTCATCTTGTTACTTTGTCACCGTTTCTCATCTTTCGGTGAACACCGAAGAGATTGAGAATTGTGGATAATCATTGGCCGGTCGGTTGAAAGATTCAGCGAAAGTTTCCTCTTATGATTACATCTCTACAAGCACAGGGTTGCAAGAATAAGCACGCAGTGAGAATACAATTTATTACAATTACATATTCTTTACATGATGTGACATAATCTGTACTCGCTACGATCAGGACACTAAAGAAGTCAAGCGGTCTTATCACATCTGTGACTGAAGAGACTGAGGTTTTATGATCAAGTCTAAAGTCTAGATATGAGGTCCTAAAAGCAATCACCCGCTGTTCAATATTAGAGAATTAAAATAAATAAATGATAATTTTCGGGAGCAAGTGCCACTCAATCGGAAGTTATGAAACTTCATCTGTAGTCTTATTTAGGCACAATCAATGGTGAAATAAATCAATTACGAACCGTCTCTTACAGCGTGACAAACCGTTGGAAAGAGCGGTAGATTTATGAAGGCATTCTGACAGAGTGGTTGAGATATTGAAACAGTAATCGTGAGAGATGGGCAGAGGGACGACATGCTGTACGAATACCTGCTCCGTTAATCTGTTCTGAGAGATGTGACAGCAAAGATGCCACAAGAAATACTTGCTTACCCCCACCCTGGCCGTTTTAAATGGATCCATGAATAAATTAACTTCGATAATGAAAACAGATTTCTTGTTTACTATAATCGCCATGGCGATATTTCGTCTTTCGTCCCCTGAATCTTCGTACACGGAATCTTTGTTTTTAGATGGAAATGGAAAGATAACGTGGGGGATTTTGTCAGTCGATCAAAAACAGAAAGGGCTCTGGTTTTATGTTTACAATGTCATTTTATTAACAAAATGCAGTGTTTCTCAACCTTTTAAGGCCATGGCACACCTAGAAGCACGTGGAAATATCACAGCACATTTAGGAAACATTTGTAAAGGCTATTCTCAAAAATGAATATTAAAATAAAGTATTTAAAATAACATAATCGAAGAATAGTGAAAAGAGTTATTTGAAAAAAAAAGTTTAATATACTTATTCATTTATTCAAATACCAACGCTGTCCACACACACACACACACACACACACACACACACACACACACACACACACACACACACACACACACACACAGAGACATATATATATATATATATATATATATATATATATATATATATATATATAAATAAAAAGGAAAGAACAGTAAGATATAAAATCCGGTGTTCTTATAGATATTTTTATTTTTACACAATAGTGCTCTATGTAAATTTAAATTTACAGAGCATTAATATTATAAATTAATAGATTTAAAATATGGTTTTACCGCTACACAGTGATAACCATGTTTCAGAAATGGAAGCTAAAGCCCCTGAATTTAATTTTGTTATTAAACCAAAGACATTAGTTCCATTTCCTCACCAAGCGAATTTTGGAGTAACTTACTTTTTAAAATTTACGGTTGTTAACGGCACAGGAAAGATTCATAGTTTGAGGGTTTCCAAGGTTACCGATAAATCCATTCATCTAGACAAGGGGTGTTAGAGGGTTCAATTTTTAATTTTCGTTGTATCAGTTAATAGTTAACTATTAACTGATACAACGAAAATTAAAAATAGTTAACTATTAACTGATACAACGAAAATTAAAAATTGAACCCTCTAACACCCCTTGTCTAGATGAATGGATTTATCGGTAACCTTGGAAACCCTCAAACTATGAATCTTTCCTGTGCCGTTAACAACCGTAAATTTTAAAAAGTAAGTTACTCCAAAATTCGCTTGGTGAGGAAATGGAACTAATGTCTTTGGTTTAATAACAAAATTAAATTCAGGGGCTTTAGCTTCCATTTCTGAAACATGGTTATCACTGTGTAGCGGTAAAACCATATTTTAAATCTATTAATTTATAATATATATATATATATATATATATATATATATATATATATATATATATATATATAGGGTGTCCATAAAGTTCGTGTGCACCTTAAAAAAATTATAACTTAATTTGGATTTGCGATAGGAATAATTTGTAAAAAGGATTAGAAAGAAGTAAACCTATATTTTTTAAGGTTTTTCACATGTCCTCCATCATAAACAATACAAAGGGTAATACGATTTTGCAGTTAAAGGAAAACATTTGCCAACTGATTTACAGTAATGCCTGAAATCAAATTAGTTATTTTAGCTTTCATATCTTCTAATGAACTAGGTTTGGTTGCATACACAATTGTTTTCACATGTCCCCATAAAAAAATCTAACGGAATCAAATCTGGCGAACGTGGAGGCCAATAAAATGGTCCACCCCTTCCGATCGATCTGTTAGGAAATTCCTGATTTAGAAACTCTCTAACACGCAGAGCAAAGTGACAAGGAGCTGCATCTTGTTGAAACACTGTATTATCTTTCAAGTTTAATTGTTTAAGCTGCGGAATACATTCCTTCTTGCCCTCAATTTTGACGGCATGGGTACACTAGTGTATATATATATATATATATATATATATATATATATATATGTATATATATATATATATATATATATATATATATATATATATATATATATATATATGCGTGTGTGTGTATGTTTGTCTCACACAGAGAAACTATTCAATATGCATAAAACAAGGAGTTTGAAAGAGGCGAGGAGGGAGAGTGTCTTAATTGTAATATTTCTCGGTGGGATAGATTATGTTCCTTTGCTCACACTGACACTTGTCATGACATCTATCATTCTAGGGGGTCTATATCAGCAACTAGGGCTTCGTCACCACATGAACTTACGTCACGCAGCGGCCGTTACTTGACCCTCGTTGGTTCATCTTACCCAAAGGGAGATAATCGCACTGATCATCCTTAAAACGTAACTGATGGCGTTTTCCTTCTTAATCTGTTAATTGAAGTAGTGCAAACATAATTGTGGTTGTAAACATTTATGAGGATAATATACGGATATCTTTCCTTAGGGGTTTATAAATTTACACTGTTCAATTATTAACGTTAACAGCGAACTATTTTAAGTTACAAAATTGTACTTGGATTAAACGAAAATTACTTACAATATGATACATATTACTTATAATACATTTTTTCTTGTCGTCAATTTTGACGGCATGCGTACACTAGTAAAGTAATAATCTAGGAGATGACAGCACATTTCGATTATATATATTGATATAATTGGGACTGAACATACATGCAGGACATAAATATAACGCATATAATGTATGCTTCCACTAAGCAATGTATCCTTCCGTAACGCCGTTTGCGATGTATGTACGAAGCAAATGGCATAAGTCGAAACAAGGTTAATGGAGATTGTGTCGTAACAACGAATCGTCGTACATCGGGACTGTCGTAACCCGGTGACTTATCATAGCTTTCAATTCTATGACTCTTTAAAATGCCAACCATCATGGCTGTCCATGGATTCAGTTTTTGGAAAAAAGAAATTGATCCATGTCTTTTCTAAGGCCATAATTGCTAACTCAACAGACCAGTCCGGAATCACTTGTTTAAAGGTGTTAATCTTATTCGATTTTTGTACAAGAGGGGATAAAATTAAATTGCATCTTCCTTCAGGAGATAGCCTATCATAAATCTTCATTTTCTTTCTTCATTATCGGGGAACGGTTATACATTATTTGGAATGATAGTCGAGTGGTTTTCAGACGCCTCTCAATAATATTAAATTCAGAATTTTCCTTCTCCTGAGCATGCTGCCATCCAAGATTAGAGAGCCAAGACAATGATGCTATTTAACCTAGAGCTGCGACAGGTGAAAAGATATACGCCTTTTCACGCATGACCGTAGCAGGCGATGACGGAAGGTGAACGCAGAAATCTATCTATGCTCCAGTTTATTCATATATACCTATCTATCTGTCTGTCTGTCTGTCTCTCTCTCTCTCTCTGTCTATCTGGTTCTGTTCATATCTATCTATCTATCTATCTATCTATCTATCTATCTATCTATCTATCTGGTTCTGTCCATATCTATCTATCTATCTATCTATTTATCTATCTATCTATCTATCTATCTGGTTCTGTTCATATCTATCTATCTATCTATCTATCTATATATATATCTATCTAACCGTAGTTACATGGGTAATTCCTAAGACTAAACATAATAATAATAATTTATGTCACATAACAAATATTTCTCAATATAAACACCTTCCAAATAGGTAATTTAAGGATTTACGAATCCATCCTCGTATATATATATATATATATATATATATATATATATATATATATGTGTGTGTGTGTGTGTGTGTGTATGTATATGTGTGTGTGCACGCACGCAGACGATGTGCTTCTGTAAGAGGAAGGCAATAGAAAAAAATTATATCAGCACATGAAAAAAAAACCTCGAATAAAATTCATCTTCATGACAGCAAAAAAACGAGAGAGAATATGGTCAGAGAAAAAAAAGAAGAAAAAGAAAAAGAAGAAGAATACAAGGTAACCAAACGGTTCACAGTATGTGTAACTTATATTTAGTTTTCGAAGTAATCGCCATCGGCATCCAGCACCTTCTGCCAACGTGTCTCCAGCTGTTCAATACCCTTGTGGTAGAACTCGGGGGGGTTTGACGCAAAGAAGTCCGTGAGGGCTTTGCGCAAGTCTGCTTCATTGGTGAAGGATTTCCCACGAAGGTGATTATCCAGGGAGTGGAAGAGGTGGTAATCTGATGGCGCAAGGTCAGGTGAATAAGGTGGATGGCACAAGGTCTCCCACCCAAGTTGCTGTATGGTATCCCTGACCACTCGCGCGACATGCGGCCTGGCGTTGTCATGGAGGAAAAGCACACCTTTGCGATTCACCAGTGCTGGCTCTTTCTGGCGTAATGTCTGGTGCACACGTTTCAATTGCTGCGAGTATAGGTCTCCAGTGATCATTTGGCCCGTTGGTAGCAGTTCATAATGAACCACTTGACGACCTGGCCACCAGACACAAAGAATAATCTTGTGTGGGTGCATAGGCGGTCTTGCGGTGTGAGGAACAGCATCCTGATGAGACAACCAATGTCTGGAACGCTTGGGAATTTTGTACAGAACCCACTTTTCATCACTGGTAAGAACTCGATTGAATAAGGATGTGGTACGGTGGCGAGAAAGCAGCGATATGCAGGCTGCCACTCGTTGTCACTTGTGGACCTCCAACAGCGTTTGCGGAACCCACTTGCTCAGTTTGTACGTCTTACCTAGGCGGTGCAGGTGAAGTCTAACTGTTTCATCGGAAACGTTGGACTGTCTTGCAAGTTCACCACACGTTAGATTACTGTCCTCTTCAATGGCCGCCTTCAGGACTCCGTCATTCAAGACCTGTGGAGAGACAAATCTCCCGACTTGAATTTTCGAAACCAACGCCTTGCAGTACGTTCATCCACAGCATTATCCCCAAACGCTTGACATATGCGGCGACTTGATGCAGCTGCTGATAAGCCCACTTTGAAGTCGTAAAGCAAACAGCACCTAACGAGATCTCTAGACACTCCCATCCTTCTCACAGCTTTTCGGCTTATAACTGATGGCCGGGCACGGTGCGCGTGTTTTTATAACGTCTGATGTTCCTACTTCAGGCTGTCCGAATTTGAAAACAATTGCTACACGCATTTCGTATATATTTCCACGTCATTCAATGACTAATCAAATAACAGACATAACTTTTTTGGTTACCTTGTAATAATAATAATTAAGAAGAAGAAGAAGAAGAAGAAGAAGAAGAAGAAGAAGAAGAAGAAGAAGAAGAAGAAGAAGGCATGAAAAAGGAAGAGGAAAAGAAGTTGGAAAAGAAAGAAGTAAAAAAATAAAAAAGCAAAAGGTGAAAAAAAAAGAGTAAAAGACGGAAAAATCGTTTGAAAAAGAAGAAAATAAAAATGAAAAAAAAAACACTAGCGAATTGAAGAAAATAGACAAAAAACGAAAAATGATCGAAAGTCAAGTCTATAAGGAAAATCTGGAAAACCATGAAGAAGAAGAAAAGAAAAAAAGACGAAAGAGAAAGAAAAAGGGGAAAGCAAAAAAAGAAAAGAAAAAAATAAATATATTAAAAGGGAGAAAAAAAGAAAAAAGAAATGTAAAATGAAAAAGAAAATAAAAGGAAGAGGAATACTGAAATAAAAAAGATAGAAAAAGAAGAGGAAGAAGAAAAGAAAAAAGATGAATTAGCAGAGGATAAAGAAAAGAATTTGAGAAGAAGCAGGTAAAAGAAAAAAGAAGACAAAAAAGGAAGAGAAAGAAAAAGGTTGCAAAACAATAAAGAAAAGAAAAGTGAAATATTTTAATGAAAGCAAAATAAAGAATTAATTTTCTACAGAAGTGACATGAATTGAAATCTATTTAAATATTATCAGTTCTCTTTATGAATAACTAAATAAACATAGACAGGTTCGAAGCGAGTATTAATTTCAAACTTTGACGACAAGTTGTGTAGACATACAATTAGACCAGAACTCGGGACAGCGAATTAGCGGTCGATAAGAGGGATTCGGTGTGAAGATTTAATCTCCTATTATATAAGAATCGATAAAAAAAGATCGATTTTCACTTTCATATTAACAGAAACTATTCACCATAGCTTCATGGAACTTCAAGAGAATTCAATAATACTGAAAAGCTCACTACATTCAAATTTGAAGACCTCTAGCTGACACCCTCTGCGAATTTATCTTTAAGGCAACTGTTGCGGTAAGATAAACTTTCTGAGCAAAAGCGATTACAGTTCGTCTCTCGAAAGAGTTTTATTCTTTATTTGAATTGCTGACAAAAGGCTACAAAATGATAGTTTTAGATTTGCGATAAAAAGCAATTGAAATATAAATAGTAATATTTGTAATTATTAATATACAAGACGGGAGCGTGTAAATTGCACGGATTTACAAGAAAAAATAACATAAACTTAATATGTAGAGCTTTTAAATTTAAAAATCAGGAGGTCAGTTGAATCCGCTACCTTGGTTTCAACCTAACGGTGTTGTCAGGTGATCTTTATGAAATGACCTATTAACGCTTTATCTTTTTAAAATTAATGAAAGCCATATTATTTTTTTTAAATAAATAAACAAACACACGACATTGTAAAAGAAAGGATAATAATAATAATAATAATAATAATAATAATAATAATAATAATAATAATAATAATAATAAACTGAAGGAAACTGAAAGAAACTGGTACGAACACCACCCAAACCCGGTTACGGAGATAGGACCTGTTATAATTCTATGGGACGACACAATACACACTGACAGAACAATCAAAGCCAACCGCCCAGACATTGTTATTAAAGACCACAAACAAAATAAGTGCTACCTTATTGATATGGCAGTCCCTGCAGACTGCAATGTATCTTTGAAGATATTCGAAAAGCTTTCAAAATACAAGGACCTTGAAATAGAAATCTCAAAATGTGGCACATGGGAACATCAACAATCCCTGTTGTAGTTGGAGCTCTTGGATTGGTTGGAAAAGATTCCAGTAGACTAATTGAAGGGATTCCTGGAAGTCCATGCCTCAAAGAGATACAAAAAATTGTTCTGACAAGTACAGCCCACACTTTACGAAGGGCTTTATCTATGTAATTATTATTATTATTTTTCTTTTTTTTTGTCAGTGGAAAGTGTCCTGATGCTATTTCTAACCTTAGGTCCCTGGGCGGCACCCGGAAAGAAATGAGTACACATCAGAAATCAAAAGAAATAATAATAATAATAATAATAATAATAATAATAATAATAATAATAGCAAGAGTATTAAATGGGTGTGCTTTACTTTCTTTATCCAGTCTCATATGTGCTTAAGAGGAATTATTTAATATGTATGCAAGGACTAAAAACTTCGGTTTCTGGTTTAGAAGTTACTTTGTATCCAGAAATGTCATAATTGGTAATTTCTCCTGTTGACAGAGGTTGCAAATATTGTTGTAGTTGTTATTAGGATTCGTGCCTTTGCTTATTTATTATAAAAAAAATATAGCGTTCATTATTTTTTTTTAAATTAAGTGTTAAGAGATCATTTGATAAAAATCGCCTGAGGATACCATAACGCTGAACCAAGCTAGCGGATTCAACTGATTTCCTTATTTTTAAAGTGTATATATATATATATATATATATATATATATATATATATATATATATATATATAATTTAATTTAAATAAAAACAGACTACTTTAAGGGACTGTGGTGAAATAAATTATTACATGGAACCTTAAAGTGGTCTCTTTTTATTTAAATTATTAGCTCTGATTTACATTGAGCTCTCTGGATTTTATCCTCCTTGGGTCTACCCATACGGATTACCTAGTTTTTCATAAACTATATATACATACATATATATATATATATATATATATATATATATATATACATATATATATATATATATATATATATATATATATATATATATATATATATATATATATATATATATATATAAAATGACATTTTCTCTCTTAAAAATATTGAAATGCACACAATAGATCGTTAGACCACGAAAGATGATTTAAGCTCTAACTACAAACAACTGCCTAAGATGAACTCTTTCAGTCCCTCTCTGTATCGCATTCTTTTTTTGTCACTGTATATCACTTTATCTCTTTTTGTTTTACATTCTATATGTCCACTCTTTTTGATTTCCCTCCATGACACTCAACACAGTCTGGGGTCACTTAGTCTGTAACAAATTCGCGAAGATAAGATTTAAAACTAAATTTTAATTAAAAAGGTTAGTTGCAGTTACGGATTGAATTTGACTTCAACAGCTCGTTAGGTTACAAAACATGACTTAGTCCCTCACTACAAACAACTGCCGTTATCTAAGACGACCCTCGCTCTGATCTTTCTCCGTGTCGCACTTTTCTTTTGTCTCGCCACGTTGTCCTCTTACTTTTTTACTCTCTATACCCGCCAAGCTCATGTATTTCCTTACGGCTTAGTTCATCCTTGTGTATCTGCGCTATATATTAAGTTTCACTTTTTTATCTGTAAATTGCCATGACATCTTGGGAAAATATTGAACTGCTTTTCCGTTGACTTCTGTACGGTTTGTAATTCAAATATGACCCTTCCCTTAGACCGGTTGCTAACCAAGGCTAGTGATCGCGATCTACCCTGCTATTTCCAAAGACATTTACCCAAGAGTAAATGTAATAGGCTAAAGCAGAATTTGAACACGACTTGGTCGTTCCAAATTTCTAAATCGATATACGCTACGTTTTCCGCCCATACGATGATAACTATAAAAAAAACTACTAATCTAAGTGCATTTTTCAAAATGAGGCTGTAATGAGACATATCTGTCTTAAGGAAAGAGATGTCATCATCATCACCAGTCCCTCAACTGTTTCGATCGTCGGGTAGGGGAGAGTGCTGGGGGAATTTAGAAACATGCCTTGATTATTATTCATTGGGCTCGTGACAACACACTGAAACTACGTCAGATTCGTCGAACAAGCAATCGACCTACGCTGTGATTTATAGCTATTTTTGATGTCATGGCGAGGTTTGCCGAACCCCCCAAGGTTGCGGTATGCTCGAAAAGGGATCAAGTTGGGCAAAGATTCATTCGGATGCCCCAAAAGAGAAAAATATTCACAGTTTGATCTATGTTCGATCTGCAAAGTGCTGATTTAAAAATTGAAATAGATAATAGTGGGTTCACTTCAGTTACTAATCATGTTATTTAACCAATTCTAGTTCAATTAAGTCAGTCAGTCATGTGCCATGCGTGATACACGCTTAGGCGATCATGTATCTTTCGATACATGACTGATGAGGCAGTTTTTTCCCGGAGTAGGTTGCCATTTTTTTCTGCTGTAGACCAGTTGCCATCCAAGGCAGTCTGTCCTGCTATTTACCCGTTGCTGGATGGGAAGAAGAAGAGGAATTATACCTTTCCCAAGACCGGAATTCGAACTCGGCTCGAACTCGGCTCTCCGATTGCTCAATCCAAGCCATTATCCATTACTCCACCGTGTCTCCTCAATTAAGTAGGTGACCTAATTACTAAGAAAATACGTATTAACAGGCTTTCATATCGCTTGGCGGCGCCCATTCCTCCTCCAGTCTATTAACCGAAAGCCGAAGAATGGGTAGCCCTTTGTCTGTACACTAGGCTAACAAGTTTTGAATTCAGAGTTGTTTTTCTCATGGACCCGTTGCTACCAAGGCTATAGAACCCAGACTGTCCTGCTATTTACTCATAGCTGGAGAGAGAAGAAGAGTAATCATACATTTCTTAAGAGTATTAAAACGTAATAAAACGAAAACTAGGGGAATACGAACTCGGTTCTCTGTTTGCTCAATCCGAGCCACTGCCCATTATTTCACCGGGTCTAGTTATTACTATTTAATTCTTACCAAACGGCCAAGCTCATGTATTTCCTTACGGCTATGTCTAACAATTCCAGTTGACAGCATACGCGTGTACATTACGGAACATGGCGCATTCAATATTACGTTTTATTTCATGAGTTTTCATCGACAGTCAAAATTTGACACTAGTAAACTTGTGAATATCAAGCTAACCTTGTACGCCATTCTTGATTTTGATAAAGATTTTGAAGCTGATAAATTATATTTGTTTAGTAATTTCTTCCCGGGTAAGGTTTTACTGGGAAGGGAAGAGAATGAATGAGAAGCACGATAAAAGAACAGTTATCATAGTTTGGCTATGGCACAAAAAGGCCGAAAGCATGAGGCTCCCAGTAACGATCGCACAAAGGGGGTGACAGATCATACAATTAATAATTCGGCTACAACCCAATATACTCATGAAGAATTAACTCGAAGTTTTATGTAAAATCTTTAGAAGATGAAAGTCGGAAAATATTTAGAATAACTCGATATTATAATGACTGGCTGAGTCTACTCATCTGAATTTAGTTGGCCATGATCGTAAGGCAACCAATGTAGGTAGAACGTTCAAATGAACGGATTTGCGTGACAACGTTGATAATTAAAGTGGAACGATTCGAGTTTTGGTTAATACTTTTTAGATGGACCGGCCAAGTACAATATGCATATGGGTGTTTTATTGCTTTCAGTGACGATAGAAACCAAATATTTATGAGTGAAAATCACTCCACTATAGCTTGGGATTAACTCTAGCAGAGATGTTAACTGGGGTAGATAACTCTTGAAATGTGAGTGATTTTAAAACTGGTAAAATTTACAAAATAAATTTAGACTTGAAAGATCTAAGTTCTGATTGTTTATTTCAGTATTTCATGTTTACATATCAAAGAAAAGAATCAGCTAGTAGTTTTCGGCAGAGAAGAATTGGCCGCATCTTCCATCAATTTTCTAGTCTTTCGCCTGTAAATGAAGCTTTAAATAAAGGATGAGGATTTATGCAAGATGTACAAGTAAAGTTTATTTTAGTGCATGTCATCATTTTGGTATAACATAAATAAACGTGGGCGATCATAGCTCTCCACAACTTCCTGATCTTTTGTACCACTTGAACTGTCTTTTTTATATCTCTGTCCTGCCAAACATTTCTTCAGCTTGTTAGGTAGTTTGATCAGTGTTTTCTATTATACAGTTTTCATTCAATATGTCCTTTGAGTGTCCACTTTTCCAAGCTCTCTTTCCTCAAATCTCAAATATATCTTTCTGGTGTTACTATAAGGGTTCTTTCTCTTTCCAATTTCTCTAAAACATCGTCATCGCTGATACGTTCTCTTCATGGTATTCAGCATCCTTCTGTAAAACCACAATTCTGTCGCCTCAAGTCTCTGTCATCTGTAGGCTATTGTCCGGCATTCACTGCGAGATAGGAAAACCGATATTCCATCATAAGTTGTTAATAATAATACATAACAAGTTAATAATAAGTTAAGTAATCTTTTCTTTGTTACTAACGAGATTTTCATGTTTCTAAATACATTGATTAGCTTTTGGAAGGTATCTTTCATTATTCCAATGAACAGCATTGCCTAGCGTTTGTTCCAAGAAGAAAACCTTAAGATGAACATTTCCAAAACGAAAAACTAGGATTAAACAATGAAAGCAGTGATGGTACGGACCCTGAATCGATCAGAAAACATTAGGACATGGGATTAATAAATACGTAATCCTTCAGATACTTTGGTGTAATTATCAGATATAAAAATTTTCTTATTGGAGACAAAGAAATTTAACCTGGAATAGTTTTCTTTAGGGTTAATTTCGCCTAACACCGTGTATTTCTACCTCACAACAATCACCGAAGAACACGAATCATGTTCTTACATAGCTCCTTTAGATTTGAGACATTCTTGTTCTTGGCGCCAAACTCGTTTCTGAAATATCAAAACTGTCAGCTGCATATCTTGAATTTTCAATGATCAATGGTTAAAAATGGCTTTGAGCGAGTGAAGCTTGTGGATCTTGGCGAAGGCCATCCTTTTTTGGTGTTACAGAATCACAAGCAAAGAACTGTTCCAAAGAATATCACTTGAGGTCTTCCAACCTCAGCAAAAATTAAAATGGATAACATGAAACGGGAAGAGAAAATAAAGATGTTGACTTTCCGCGTCACTTCAAACAAAAGCTTGGGAAGGAAACCACTACCGATAAACGATAGTGGACGTAAGAGATCTATTTTCCTGAAACATTGTTTTAAGAGAAAGATTGTATGTTTTCTCATAAGGAAACGATTAACATTTTTTCTGATTACACGTTACAAAAACTTGCTTATTAAGAACTTTTTAAACTCTAGTCGTTAAATATCCTTTATTTGTTTCTCTTTTATATGATACATTCTAGAATATTTCTATGTGAATCTATGGGATGACGAGTTATTGTTCTCATCTTTGTTGTTATCCCAACATTTTGGCCCGTTGTGCTCTCCGGCCTTCCTCAGGTTTATATTGTTGACCATGATCGTCGTAGTCTATGAATATAGAATCCAGCGCATTACGTAATCTGTTTAATGAAACAACGTTAAAGATTAACACTCACGAGTCAGATACTCTACTGGATCTGACTATATTGCTAATAGCAGCAGCAGCAGCAGCTGTTCCGTAATTCTTCAGTCTTCGAAGGTCACGGGGGTTGGCATTGAATATTCGGAAAAAAACATGGCTGCCTTTATACACGTCGAAAATAATATTTTGAGCTTTCTGATTGGTTAACTCTTCTATTGGTCAACTATAAAATGAGTCATCTCATTTTGGTTGACTCACTAGTACATAACGTACCCAAAAACTCTAACATATATCAGTCTAGCTATTCCTGAATCAACGCTTTAACCACTAGTCCGTAGTCCATGTTCGCAACAATTGCCCTAAGGTATAATGACCTAGTGGATTAAAATGTTGGTTCGTGAATTTGGGGAAATATTAGCCGTGAGTTCAATCACTGGGCCGAGCAGTGTGCACATGAGCTCAGTGGAGACGGACAAATATTAACTGAGAAGTAATAAAGATAAGAACTACACGAGATATCCTGTGGAAGGAGAACAGTCTAACTCCGTAGAATAAAGAAAGGTTTCGGTTTGGAATCCCATGTAGATATGCACCTGATGAAGGCCGGAGAGCACAACTACCGAATCCTTGTGATAACAACAACAAAGATGTGGCAATAGTTCAAATATAAATAGTGTAAATAATTCTAGAAAATTCTGGAAAAATTGTGACAAGAAATTTAAAAGTGAGATGTCGTTGAATGATGAAATGATAATTTTGCCTTTATTATGGGAAATTGCTATCCACAATAACCTCTTCTTCTACAATATATAATGCTTGTAATGACAACGATGTTGTTTCGCAGATGACTTTGTTTGCATTCGATAGAAGAAACCTTAATCAAAGTTGTCTTTCAAAAGTCGTGTTCTTTAACCTAGTTAGCATAACTAGTAGAAACCCATAAAAATCTTGGAATGAAACATTTGGATCTGCAATATTTTTTTCTAATCTGATGAGAGGAAAAAATCATTTATTCTGGTTTCTATGAGACATTTCAAAAGCAAAATGGCGCATCCCGATAAAAACGCCATTCGGTTGAAAGAGAAATAATTCGGATACATTCGAATCCAACTGGATTTGCTCTTGACACTTGTTTATAAAATAATAAAAGGGCTGATTTTAGACTTAAACTAGATCCAAACCTCAAATAGAATGCGTACATACGACAATCACTAAAAATGCTGAGAAAATTATAGGTCCCCTCTATCGCTCCAGTAAGTATCCGACTCTTTTACAAGAGCCAGATGAGGCCGTAAATGGAATATTTCTGCCATATATGAACAGAAGATGCCCACTTTCCACTCTCGATAGAGTGCAAAAGCGTCTACACGGCCTTGTAGGCGATGACTTATTTTCCACTCAGCAACACATTTCTCACAGTCAAGACGTTGCAAGTCTCTCACTGCGCTATCGCTATTCCTATCGTGAGGGTCCAGATGAAATACAATCCTTAATTCCACCACTGCTAACCGTCACAGCTAAGACCCGCCAGGGCACGCACATTGTAGAGAACACTCCTCATTAAATTCATATTCCCTTAGAGAGATGCTTCCTAAACGACTCCCAATCTGTTGTTTCCCAGATGACTACAAAACCTGTTCAAGTCTAGGATCAACCGTTATCTTTCACACATATCCCCACAAGCTAGGACTCTTACTCTGTAACCTGTAAACGAAAACATTATTGACATACAAACTGGTCACTCATTCTATATCTCCAGGAAGCCGCTGACTCCTATCACGATTTATCTTTATAAAAGTTAAATTTGACCCAAAATGGTGTATTGCTGCCATATCTAGTCTGGAGATGCTCAATCTTCACTGTCCAGAATTAAGAGACTTCAAAATCGTTTATGGGAATGAATCAGCTTCCTCTCAAACAACTCTTCCCCATTGACGTAAAGTTGCTAGCCTACAATTACTCTCTCGTTACTTCCATAGCAAATGTTCAGACGAGAACCAATTTTTAGTTCCACCAGCTGCATAGACCTCTAGCGTTTTACTGCTTTAGTGATAGGACATGCTACATCCAGGGAATAGAATCAGCCTCATCCCCCTGTGTTCCAAATGTAAGAATAAAATTTCGCACAGTCAGTTTCTTCCCCAAAAACTGCCATTTTGTGAAAGAAACTCCCGAGTGTGTACTTCTTTGAACGTTGTAATCGTAACCATTTCAACTCAAGAGTTAGCCGTTATGTCTTCTTTATCCTAATAAGATAACTTCCTAGACTCTATTCTTTCATGCATATAACATTATCCTTTTAAGAGTAACCTTCAACTCGGAGTAAATGTCGACATTTTAGCACAAAATGCAACTGAGATTTTTACAGATGTTCAAAGTGACATTATGCATTACATTATTGACAAACGGTTGGTTTTGATGAATTGAAAATAACGTAGCCTTTATATTGTGTTGTCAACATCTTATATCTTGACCTATCCGATGAGTCAGCAAAATGAATTTTATTATATATTTCGAGCGTAGTGATGAGAAACAAAGCAAATTATTTTCATCTGGATGTTAATAATAATAATAATAATAATAATAATAATAATATATATATATATATATATATATATATATATATATATTGTTAAATATAGCAAAAAATGAATGTATATTATGTTTAACCATGAGCCATTATAAACTTCACATGGTTGCTTTAATTTCGGGGGAAAATAAAGACAAAAATTGCCCAACATTTGGATATTTTTTATTAAGCTGTTCCTTGATCAAAGGTTTCGGCTCACGTCAGCCATCTTCAGAACAGTTATACGGACATTTAAACAAAGATATTCACCATCAAAGATGATATTCTGTTACGTTGACATAGATGATTGCTATGCGACGATAACGGTTGCGGAATAGCAGACGCCAGTCGTAAATTCGTGATGCGGTTCTATGACTTCGTACCACTGAGAGACCGATTGTGTGAATTGCTTTGTTTTAATGTAGATGCCTCCGATATCTGAAGGTTATTTGTCCTGTGTGTATGTGTGAGTTTTTATTGATTTATCAACTAATATCTGTTAAATATTATGCACATGGCTATGTTTTTCTCAGAAATGATGTTTAATAGAACTAAGATCAGAAATGTGACAGGTAAGTCTACGGGGTAGCGTAGTATTTCGATTTTGGGTAAATCATTTCACCCAACATCACTAGCCCCTTATATATTTTAGTTTAATCACGGATTACCCTTCTTTAACCATTTAAGCATTCTTTAATACATAACGGGCTACACTGGCTTTTTTCTCTTTTTAATTTTTCCTTTTATTTTTCTCACCTTTTAGCCTTTTTTGTCTATCTACACTTTATTATTTTAGTTTATAACCTAATATTATTAAACGTTAACTTTTTATACTATACAGGGTTACTCTCTTGAAACATAGAGATTATTTATAAACAAAAATAAAATACACCGCGCCTACCTCCTGCTTTTTATTCATATTACTTGCTCCTTATGTTCAATAATTTTTTTAGTTAAATCTATTTTTCTTTCTTTGTCTTTCTTCATTCTAACAGGAAAAACATGTATCACATAAAATTTAAGGATGTATCATTCTTTTTTCCCCTATATCTCCCTACCTTTTTCCTCTAATATCGTCTCTATATTTTGCATTTACATCATGAAACCCAGTGTTTAAAAAAAAAACTGTATTAATTGGTTCATTTACCATTTGTGCCTGACGACTTGGGATACCATAAAAATTGAACTTGCATTACAAACGTAGGTATATGTGTATTTATTAATATATACATCAAAGCTGCGTTTAATTACATTGAGCACTCTGTCTATATTTCTGAGATGAGGTATTATATACATTATTTACATTATTCGGACTATTGTCCTCATCTTTGTCGCCATATTTATTACAACGTTTCGGCCGTTGTACGCTCCGGCCTTCTGCAGTTGGTTGGAATGTCGAACTGAACCCTTTATTTCGCTAATTGGGTTAGACTTTTCTAGTTCCACGTGCCATGTTTAATGGATGTCATTTATCAGTTATCTCCTGTTAATTCCCCTCTCGTTCTCCACTGCCTCAAGGAGACATAGCACAGTGGATAAAGACGTTAGTTAGATCCAGTGACAGGACCCAAAGAGTGGTAGTTCAATACCCGGTTAAGGCAGTGGAGAACTTGGAGAGGGGAATTAACAGGAGATAACAGATAAATGACATCCATTAAACATGGCACGTG
>OZ038486.1:93648918-93693918 GCA_964036315.1 Acanthosepion esculentum | reverse complement strand
TTCTATAAACTTTAATTAAATCATTTCGCGAAAAGGCTTTTGCTACATTCATCTCTGCATCTCATATGTTGTTGTTCCCAGATCAACCCTGACCCGGACTAGTAGCACCTGTTAGGGTCCCAGCTGTGAATAGATAGTGAACGCCCAAACAAAAACAAAACGCTATAAAAGTATAATATATTTTTGTAGTAAAAATGCCAGCAATATATTTTTATTAAAAAAATTACCAACAACAGCTATTTATAGTAAAATGAGCAACACCATATTTTATCTGTAGTTGAAGGCATGCAATTAACTTCAAAATATTAAGATTTCTGCATTAAATAACCCATACAGGTGTTGATATGCCACCAAGCAAAATCAACCAACCAACAACATACGTATCTATATGTTTCAGTCTCTTCATCATTTTCTCTTCCTAATTAATCACACAGTCGCCTACTTTTATATATTCCCTATCTATCTATCTATCTATCTATCTATCTATCTATCTATCTATCTATCTATCTATCTATCTATCTATCTATCTATCTCAGTTGGTTCATTATCTATCTATCTATCTATCTATCTATCTATCTATCTATCTGCCCTGCAAGCAGTGCTTAAAATACGCGATATTCCCGGCGGATGATTACGCAATCGGGTATCGTCGAGTTGTGTTTATCTATATATCCAAGTATGAACATGAGGCATGTTAACCTATAGTCAATTCTAATCACGGCTCATATCTACCGATAGACTTTTCAATACACGCAGACAGAAAAAGCAAAGCTAACTGACCATGTATAAGAATCAAAGACCACAAACACAGAAAGTGTTTTCTTAAGGACATGTCATGTAAAGTAGCTCTCAGTTTTTTTCAATATATATATATATATATATATATATATATATATATATATATATATATATATATATATATATATATTTGTTACTAGGATACTAAAGTGGGAATTTAAAAAAATGGGGCGCTGAAGGAGATGAATAATTGCAGTTGTGGTTGGGGTGCTGAGAAAAAGGTGAAGATTAAAGGGATCCCTCGCGGCACACGCCTTAAAGCACAGCTCACAATATCCGAAGTGTTTTATCCATGTAAAATGTTTCATTTTCATTTTACACAAACGTGCAGTGGAAAATATCATGATGTCATTTCTGGCCTTAGGTTAAAGTTTGGGACGTGGAAGGAAATATGTATACAAAAGAAATGAAACGAGATAATAATAATAATAATAATAATAATAATAATAATAATAATAATAATAATAATAATAATAATAATAATTGTAGTATTAGTAGTAGATTTCGAATTTAAGTAACACAAAAGGGGTTGATATGTTGTAAAATCCATTAACTATCTATCTATGTGAAATGCCAGCGTGTCGTAGAATACGCCACCATCCGGGTGGCGTACTTAATTATGGATAACCCTCCTTCTGCCTGTCAGACTATCTATCTATCTATCTATCTATCTATCTATCTATCTATCTATCTATCTATCTATCCGTGTATGTAAAAAAAAATATCTTAAATAATTGTCGGACTTTGTCCATTTCATAACAAACACACACACACACACACACACACACACACACACACACACACACACACACATATATATATATATATATATATATATATATATATATATATATATATATATATATATATATATACACAATGTTCCATTCAGATTTTAGCCAGTTAACACGCAAATGCATAGTCCCAACTATCTCCCCCTCTCTCTCTTTCTCTCTCTCTCTCTTTCTCTCTCTCTCTCTCTCTCTCTCTATATATATATATATATATATACACTAGCAGCATGGCCCGGCGTTGCCCGTGCTTGATTCAAAAATCGTACGACTCATACAGCAATCGCTATCAGTTGACTTAAAATATTTTTGCCCTTCCTTGCCTTTAAAGGAGTGCCCTTTGCCGTGCTGATGTTGTTACATGTCTTACTTCTTGCCTATCTCACACTGCGAATTTTTTCTAAGCTCTATACTAAACATTAAATCTGTTACGAAAAAAGAACTAAACAAAATGAACACAAAACGATCAGCTTTAAAAAAGGACTCGTAACTGGAAAAACTGAATGAAAAACAACGAATACTTTTTCACACCCAACACAGCTCTGCGGAATCAGAATCAACGTTGAGTTTAAGCAAGCGAATGAGTCAATTGGAGTAAAGTGCCATGCAGATTTAAGTTTTTCCCACTTGTGACGAATGCAGCTATCGATTTTTTTGCATGCTCGCATGCTAGTTAACATTCGTGTCAGTCAGCTGTTGGCTCTCACGCTGGCCAATAGAATCCTCCTGCCTATTCGTGGTAACCAGCTATAGGCTCTCACTCTGGCCAGTAGAAAATGGCCGCAAACTACATGAAAACTACCGTCGAAGCATGAAAAAATCGATTATTTCCACTATCGATGGCAGTTGGGAAATGAAAAGTCGGTCTTGGCTTTTACGCTAACTTGGGGCGTGTGCCTGTAAATTTTGGTGCCAATCCGTCGAAAATTGCGGCCGTGCATTCGTTACACACACACACACACACACATCCTGCTTTACATATACACATATATATATATATATATATATATATATATATATATATATATATATATATATATATATATATATATGGAGAGAGAGAGAGAGAGAATACACAGGAAGAATCATTTTAGGTAGTAGATGCTTTCTTTCTTTTAATGAAAAGTATATGGTATAAATACATATACTTTAAAAAAAAACTTCCCTGGTATATTAAACCACTTTGCATTTAGGCCAAACACCAAAACAACATGCTTCTAAAATCTAATCTAATATTTACTGTTCGAGTGTAAGCAAATTCGATGTTAATTTTCAGCCTAAAATTGATTGAGAGACAGATTCACTTTTTGGCGAGACTGGCACTGAAGGAACTTGTAATTCTTGAGAAAGGAAGTAAACTGACTTTGTGATAGGCATTGACATTTGAACCATTACGCTCTCATTTTACTTGTTATAATAACGACATTTCGATTATTATACATTCCAACCTTCTTCAGTTTTTTATCTCAGTCCCTAAGAGACACATGACCTAATGGTTGCAATCACTGTGTACGCTAATGCTGAAAATGTACATACACTGATTTAGTGGAAGAGATGAACAAGTAATACAAACGTGAAAAACTGGTGAATAGAAACTGGTATGAAATACCTCCGCCCCACGTAAGAATGACAGGATAAGTGAGAACAATCTACCTTCGGGGACTGAATAAAGGGGGTCAGATGTAAATTCAAAGATGGTTACCTAATTCTAAATCATACAGCTTAAGAAAGCCGAAACGCTGTGAATGTAACAACAAAGGTCAGTATATACATATACAGTATATACTAGTGTATAAGATTTCATGTATATTTTGGGTCCCTGAATTTTCTTGCAGGAATTTTCCTCCAGGAAAAATTGACCTCTGTAAAGTGTAACCGTTCACAGAAAATGCACGATTTTTAACTTCGAATATATTACCCCCTATTTTTACGTAAAACAAATTGATCATATGTATAAAAAAAAAAAAACTTGCAATATATTGGAGTATATATCATAATAAGAATGAACATTTTTTCCTGTAAAAGAAAAAAGAATCGATATAACTTAATCAATTTTTTAATATCATATGCGATATTAGATAATATTAATACACAAGGAACTGGTAAATTCTATACGGACCAGTGGTATTGGACGGTGAATTGGTGGAACGAATTTAATTTCGAATAAAGCTGTTTTAACTCCACTTATCGCAAAT
Organism: Acanthosepion esculentum; assembly: GCA_964036315.1. Classification (NCBI taxonomy): domain Eukaryota; kingdom Metazoa; phylum Mollusca; class Cephalopoda; order Sepiida; family Sepiidae; genus Acanthosepion; species Acanthosepion esculentum. Next base: position 93,690,134 of record OZ038486.1, on the reverse strand, counting down.
GCGTTCAGAAAAAGCATCCATCCAATGCTGTTTGTGGTTTGTTCCAATGATTGATATCTTGACAAAATCTCTCATCGCTTAGCAATGATAAAGATGATGAGCGGGTGAATAAACACGCGGGTAAACAACTTTTCAGCAAACTTACTTGAACAAGCAGTGGCGCCATAATGGTGATTTTCATATGGGTACCGACAACGGGATAGTTTTCATTATCGTAAAATATTTGTTTGAAAATGATAGAAACTGAACCCTGACCTGTAATAAAGAATATTTACCCGAGAGAAGCATTAAAAATCAGTCTTCTCGGTAAAAACAGCTGATCTAGACAAGAAAATAGTATTTGCTTAAACCTCGTGTAAAATTTGATAGTAAAGAACAGGTTGAGATTTGTGTAAAGTTATACATTTGACTAAATAATTTGTGTTAAATTTTTAAAATAATACAAATATCTTATTTATGTTTTAATGATTTATTACGACAAATATCAGTATCCGATTGTTTTTTGCTGACAAATATTAAAAACACGAAGCACCCCAAGCAAGGCGATAATGCTACTAAAATGCAAGAGGCTACTGGCTATCTCTATTTATTTCTTATCGGATCCGCTCATAAACGGAATATTTTGTTTTAGATATATTATCATGCTTTAAAGACTTTCTGGTTTGATTTTAAATATATATTCGTTTCTTTGTACTAATATTCTGGAGTGAGTTCTATAGATTTCCGATTACGTACATGGTTTTACAGGCTACATTTTTGAAAGCCAAATCTAAGAAACAATAAAACAAAAACAAAAAATAAAACAAAAAACAATGGAGAAAGAAATTTTCGGATTTATTTAAAAAAAACAAAAAACGAAAGTTCATTAGTGATTTTCGATAAAGCTTGCACCTCAGCTCGACAACTTTCTCATCGATTGAAGCCAAGATGACAAATTTAGTCTTCTGTTTAATTCACAGTTTCAGCAAAGTGTTGGTAGCTGAAGCCCACTCCCGGGCCAAAATATAACGTTGGGAATATAGCGAACTAGTAAATATCAACAAAGAAAACACAAACGTATTTTAAGGCTAGAAAAACGGGCAATCAGTCTATAAATAACGTATTTAAAACCAGCGAAACATAAAGTCAATTTGTAGATTTTAGTAAACTCGTTTGGTGAGTGAGACAGCTTAGTGTACTAAAAAGCATGCCAAGCTTTTTTTTGTCGCAGACTAACATTGTACAACATGCTGGGCATAAATCTTCGTTTACGCCTCTTCAGGTCGTGAACGATCGTCACCCTTTATAAGTTCTTCTGTCTGAATGTTTAAAACAACGTTCAACACTTACAAAGCGTACGAAATTGGTGCTAATTAAGTTTTATGCAATTTTCAGCCAGGAACTTACTATCATTCGTAGTGTCGATGTATTTAAATGAAGCATCTTTTTTCAGATTAAATAGAAAATCGAATCAGTATATTTGATAATATAAAAATAATATATAATAACATTGGAAATGTGTTTCTTTTCAATATATTTGATTAGGAACTTGAAGAGGCTTTTTCTTTATCTATTCATTAAGAAACGAATGATTACCTGTTTGGGGTCTGTTTAAAAAAAATAAAATAAAAATGTCAAGCATGAGTATATATATATATATATATATATATATATATATATATATATATATATATATATATATATATATACATATATATATATATATATATATGTGTGTGTGTGTGTGTGTGTGTGTGTGTGTGTGTAGTTTTTGTGATTAAATGGTTGTTTACTTTATATACGTATGTATTTGATTTTACACACACACACTCATATATACCTATCTGTATACCTATGTATGGATGTAGGCATCGCTCTCTCTATGTTTCTCTCTATGTATGTATGTATCTCTCTCTCTCTCTCTATATATATATATATATATATAGATAGATAGAGAGAGAGAGAGAGAGAGACTTTCATAATTATTTTTAAATTCCTGTATTTATTGGGTACGGTGTTTAATATTAAGGAAGAATCATTTATAGATAGAAACAGTGTGGACAGATAAAGAGTTGATTTCACCCGATTTCTATCTATCTATCTATCTATCTATCTATCTATCTATCTATCTATCTATCTATCTATCTATATATATATATATATAAATATATATATATATATATATATATATATATATAAATATAAAATCAGTGTAGACATATGTATCAACACAACATGGTGACTGCCACTGACATCCCTTAAGCAGCCATCAGACAACATTGATTTTTGTGACTGCACTATTTGTATATACAAACGATTTTAATCTTTAAGCAATTACAAAAATATAATTGTATTCATACATACACACACACACACACACACACACACACACACACACACACACACATATATATATATATATATATATTATGCGTGTGTGTGTATGTTTCAAATGAAAGAGGTCCCTTGTGTGTTCGAGAAGAAATAAAGCTTTGAACTTTGAGTGTTAATTTTCAAAGCGGACAAGTCTGCCTAATATTTCAAATAGCACAGCAGCCTTCACACCACCTGTTACTTGACACATTAACGTATTTACAAAAAAGCACAGTTATTTGATTCTTCAACATATTCAGATCGATGTAGCCAAGTATGCGAAAACGCCTTAAGCGACATCGACCGTAAAGTCAAGTCGAGCAACTGAGTATAATGACTCCTTACTTACGAGATCGATTGTCACTAGATAGTCAACGATTGTAGTCTTCTTCCGAAATGTAAGACGTTCACGACAAAAAAATATACATTTTCTTATTAAGTTATTTTTCGTCGATGAGTTTTCGTATCTTCGGGTTGTTTGTATTCTCATCGGCTGTTTACGTATTTCTAAGTCAATACCATCGCCCTAAATATATTCAAATATTTTGTTAAAAATATTTTGAATACAATACTGGAGGATTATTACATGTTATTAGATATTTCCTTTTAAAAAGTGAATCCTAAAATGTGTGTATATATATATATATATATATATATATATATATATATATATATATATATATATATATATATATGTATTATATTATATATATATATATATATGTATATAAATAAAGAGTGAATCCTAATATATATATATATATGTATATATATATATATATATATATATATATATATATATATATATATATATATATATATATAAAAGTGAATCCTAAAATGTGTGTATATATATATATATACACATTTTAGGATTCACTCTTTAAATATATATATATATATATATATATATATATATATATATATATATATGAATAAAAGGAGGACAAGAGGACACTTTATCTGAAAATGATTTATACACACACATATATATATGTATGCATAGTTATATATATATATATATATTTATATACATAATTATATATATGTATTTAAATACGTTCTGTATATTGATATACAGTTATATCTATCTATCTATCTATCTATCTATCTATCTATCTATCTATCTCTCTCTCTCTCTCTATATATATATATATATATATATATATTTATATATTATACTAGTTTCTTTAAAGACTACTGACAAAGTACTTCGACTAAGCTTTTTATACAATATTCCCTGTGTTCATATAAGTGTTTTCTTAATGGGCATAATGTGTGCTGAAACTCTTCCATTGTTCTATACAACTGAGAGCTTTCGGCTATTCTGTTAGACATTATCAAGTATGCTTGTTTTTAACTGGATATGTAGATGTCTATATAAATGTATCCATAGTGTTGAAACTTGTTTTTTTTCCCAAAAATTGAAAACACATTGTTTCTGTGTTCTTAGTCTATATTACTAATGTTGGCTTTTCGTCTTTTAATATTTATGTAAAACACACACACACACACACACACACACACACGCGCGCGCAGGAACACATGCACGCACGCATATGTGTGTGTGTATGTATGTATGTATGGGAAATGAGTAGCTGGCTAATGCAGGTGTTAAAATTAGAGGCTAAATAAGACATGAAGTTTTTTAAAGGTTCCTTATTTTGTATCTGATTTTGCCGTTCGTTCTATTATATGATTTTATCTTTCTATTTTCCCACTGCGAAAATTGTTATTTGTTTTGATTTTAAATATACAGTTTTTTTTCGCTTGTACTTATTTGTTAGGGGAATGAGAACTACAGGCTGCTTTTCACTTACAAAATTCTTAGAAACTAAAGTTTAGAAGCTAAAGTTTCGGAAAAAGGAAAAATAATCTTTTCTGGTTTATTTGGGAAATAATGATTGTAGACAAATGACAAAGCTCCTAGTTATAGATTATGGTCAAGAGAACGAATTTAATTTTCTGTTTAGTGACCAGTAGCGATTTTCCGAGGGTAGCATGGATGTGGCACAAAAGTATGGGGCACCCAGTGAGGATTGAACTCACTACTCAGCTGTAATTTTTCTAGCGAGACAAGCTTGCTAACCATTACAGCGCCACGAGGTACCCTTGTTTAGTGACCAGTATATACATGAACAATGATTTAAAGAATAGCGTCTGGGAATAAGAACTTGGGAAGCCGAGTTCGTGACATGTCAAGTTCGTAAGTAAATATTATTAAGTAGATATACGTTGTTTTGTTGGTTTTACAATTTTTGTGAGATTTTTGTGTGATTGAAAAAATTTTAACTGTAGAATTAAAATTGGAATTTTAGCGAATAAATATAAACTCTATATAAAGTTCATTTTCTATCATCAATGCAATCATTGCTTTACTTGCGACCCGATGAGTAATTTAAAAATTACGATATTCTGAGTTTGACCTTCGATAAAATTTGAGTGATTTTTTTTCTATTTTAATATCCATTTAAGTTTTCCTACTTTAGCATATTCGTATATGAACACGTATGCATTATTCTATCTATCTATCTATCTATCTATCTATCTATCTATCTATCTATCTATCTATCTATCTATCTATCTTAAAAAGGACGTAAAATCAGTAATAATAATCGAACGTTTATCACCCCATAGTAAAGTTGTCAATCTGTATCATTTTCAGCTGCACACACACACACACACGCGCGCGCGCACACACACTCTTATATATATTTTTTCCCACGTTATTTTAGTTGATACCTACATTTGAGTAGACGTCCCGCTTAATTCAAACGGTATTATATATCGTATACGTCATGAATATTCGAGAAATCCTATAAGAGGAAAATGCGCCCCCCACTTGCTGTTACCCACTGAAGAGTGGATGGACAGGTCCACCTACGAAACTCTGTAGTCGAAATGCTGAAGGTAATATCAATCAGCTAAGTGACACACTTTTATTTACATTAATCATATATATATATATATATATATATATATATATATATATATATATATATATATATATATATTTATATATATATATATTTACATTAATCCTATTATATATGTGTGTGTGTGCGCGCGTATATGTTTATCTATATACCAGAAATCACACTACGGTTTGACCCAAGCCTCGTGAGAGAAATTGGTTATACGAAACTTTGCGGGAGTCATATATAGTTATGCTAGCCACAAATTATCGCTTTTAAAACTGCTGAGCTAAGGCCCCTTCAAAATAGTTGCTTCATAAACCACAGGTGGGCTCTGTGTTTATTGAACAAACACAAATATGCCTGTGCATGTGTCTGCAGGAGGGATTGGCCTTTCACCGGAGCAGATTGGTCTGCACGGCAAACGCTATTAACCGGCCATTCATTATATAGGTATTTAATTAAAGACATTTTGACGCACACAAAATCAAACAGGCTTCCGATAATTAATTAATCGAATGTGTCGATTGAAATTTATAAAATCTTTTTCTTTAAACTGTTTTTACAGGGAAGGGAGATGGTTTTCACAAATCGCAAACAGTAAATTAATGGATACAATTGAGATATTTACGACTGTGGAGAAAGGTAAAATCTAATAAATTCCTGGTATGTTACGCTGACTGACTGGGAAAAAGTAGGACACTATTTATATACTAATATTTATTTTATTGTTATACGTTATTTATATATATACACAAATATTTAGGTAAATGCTGTGTTGATAATAAACAATATTAACAACATTTACCGGTCTGAAACTCCGAGAAATTTCATAGAAAATATGCGTCCTCCGACAGGAATCGAGACTGTAACATACACGGAAATATTCGTGTATGTATAAATAATGTATAACAATAAAATATATTAAAATAATTGTCGGATTTAGCCCATTTCATACTAATAATTGTAATATAAAATATTATCCTAATTTTCATCAGTGATATTCATGAATAAGAAAGCAATGAATTTTGTATTCATTCATCGGACCGAAGAAGATGTTTTGTGACTTTTTGAAAATAACTTTCGTGTTATTATGCCGCTGAATCTTGAAAATTATGAACTATTTCTACAGTTGCAAATTAATAAATATATAATTAATGACTATATAATTAATGACTATATAATTATATTGTAATACAATATTAATAACTATATAATTATAATATAATATAATATATATCATTATATATAGTAAATTAAATAGTACTATATTAATAACTATATAATTATAATATAATATATATAATTATATTATAATATAATATTAATAACTATATAATTATAATATAATACATATCATTATATATAGTAAATTAAATAGTACTATGTTAATAACTATATAATTATAATATAATATATATAATTATATTATAATATAATATTAATAACTATATAATTATAATATAATACATATCATTATATATAGTAAATTAAATAGTACTATATTAATAACTATATAATTATAATATAATATATATAATTATATTATAATATAATATTAATAACTATATAATTATAATATAATATAATATATATCATTATATATAGTAAATTAAATAGTACTATATTAATAACTATATAATTATAATATAATATATATAATTATATTATAATATAATATTAATAACTATATAATTATAATATAATACATATCATTATATATAGTAAATTAAATAGTACTATATTAATAACTATATAATTATAATATAATATATATAATTATAATATAATATAATATTAATAACTATATAATTATGATATAATATAATATAATATAATATATATCATTATATATAGTAAATTAAATAGTACTATATTAATAACTATATAATTATAATATAATATATATAATTATATTATAATATAATATTAATAACTATATAATTATATTATATATAACATATAACAACAAAATATATTAAAATAATTGTCGGATTTAGTCCATTTCATACCAATATTTTTAATATAAAATATTATCTTAATTTTCATCATTGATATTCATGAATAAGAAAAAAAAGAAAAAGAATTTTGTATTCATTCATAGGACCGAAGAAAGATTTCTTTTGTGACTTTTTGAAAATAACTTGCGCCGAACCTTGAAAATGATGAACTTCTTATATAGTTGCAAATTCTGCTAATGATAATATTTCAACTAAAAAAAAAAAAAAAAAAAAAAAATTACGATCGTAAACGTAGCTGTAACGGAAAGAAAAAGTGGAATAAATTATGAAAGTAACAATACTTTGCCTTGGAATTGACGATTAAAGTCATGCCCATAATAATTGGTACACCTGGAACGAGAGGTGAGACTGAAGGAATTGGGAACTCGAGATTCGTTGAACAGTTGAAACTGTCCAAACCATGGCTGGATATTGAGTGTTGGAAAATTAAAGAGACGGTCACTTGATATCGAATGAAAGTTGCTGCGCGCTACATGTCATAATAATAATTTAATAAAAATAATATACAAAATAATTACGATTTAAACATTGGATTGTCTACATTTATTTGTTTGTATGAACAGTGTGTGTATTCGAGAAATAGAGAGGGAAAATGTGAAAGCCTGAGAGAGAGAGAGAGAGAGAGAGTTAAGATTGAAGTAAGAGTGAGTGAAAGAGAGAGGCAGGACGGACATAGTTTTCATCGCTATATTTTGAACCAATCAGGAAAAGCTCTTCGCACACGCGCGTGCGCACTTGTAACGCACAACACGCAAAACACACACACACACCCATACACTGATAGGCGCACCTGCCTGAGATAGAAACAGTTCACGTAGATTTCAAACGACTACTGTACTTACTTGAGCAACTTGCTGGAGACAAAATAACAGGATGGTAAAATCCGATATCGTAGTAACGCAGGCCCAGGAAAAAACAACAACAAAAAAAAAACAAACAAAAAAATCTTATACGTGAATAATTCTTATAAATCCAAAGTGTGAAAAGAACGCCACTTTTTAAATCCTACTTTTCAGTTAATTACAGAAAAGTGACCAGTGAACATTTCAAGTTTTTCCGCTCGCAATTGATCAAATCTTATTCGCCTGTCTCCCCCACCACATTCGCACTTGTGTAGGTGTGCTATGTCATTATTCGGCGTTAACACAGGATTTAAGTGTGTAGCGAGAATCCCGGTGTATATGCATCTAGGTGTGTTAGACTGTGTCTGTACGTATATGGACTGAAGCTTCAAAACAGCGGTCAGGCATGTGCCGAGACATCGCGCGAACCTGCGAGACTTTGTTGACACATTTTTTTTTTTTTTGATTTACCTTCTTGGTGACGGGTTTTGCAAACGACAACAGACGCCAAGCGACTACTTGCTAATGATGTAAATCCGTAGCCCGGGAAACTGACCACGTATAGTGGCAACCGATCGCTCTATAACTAGTTTCATATTTATTTCCTCCGAGTTCTCTCTCTTTCTTTCTTTCACAAGAAATCCCTTCATCTGTCAAACTCGTCCCACATCAGCCGCTTACATTTTCTCACTTCTCGCCTGACAGTAAACTAATGGAATGCTTTCCGACAGCGTTATTTACAGCTCAATTGTATGTTTATTTTCTTCCCCAGTGACATACTTTTATATACCTGTAGATAGTCTTTCAACGCCCCTAATGACACAAAAACTGGAAATCAGCCTTCGAATGAAAAAATCTTTTATTTTAGCAACTTCACATACCTTTTTTTTTCTCGCATTTTTCTAAAATATTTTTTCCGTTTTATTTCTACTTAATTTCCTTCATTTTTCTATTTGGTTTTTGTTGTCTCCGTTTTTGTTTTTCATTCATTTGTTTCATACAGTTTTCTTTCACTCTTTCTACGGCCGTTTCTTTTTCAAATTCTTTCGAGTTTGTTTCCCTCATTTTGTTGTTTCTTTATCTTTTATCTTTTACCTCTGTGTTTACATCCGCGTCTCCTTCGCACTCTCTCTCTCTATTGGTTGACTTCGTCTTCCTTTGTAAAAAAATAAATAAAAATAAAATAAAATAAATTGTACCTTTTCTAACGACTTGCTTTTCTGTTTTCTCGCTGTAATTATTCATCGTGATACTATCTATCTTAGTCTGTTCATATCTATCTATCTATCTATCTATCTATCTATCTATCTTAGTCTATTCATATATATCTATCTATCTTAGTCTATTCATATATATCTATCTATCTTAGTCTGTTCATATCTATCTATCTATCTATCTATCTATCTATCTATCTTAGTCTGTTCATATCTATCTATCTATCTATCTATCTATCTATCTATCTATCTATCTATCTATCTATCTATCTATCTATCTTAGTCTGTTCATATCTATCTATCTATCTATCTATCTATCTATCTATCTATCTATCTACCTACCTACCTACCTATCTATCTACATTATATCTTACTTTACCTACTTTCTCTTTTGAATTTCTTCTTTTCTTTTCCTGTATACTTTCTCTCTTTTTTTCCTAATTTTTCTTTCTCTTTTTCATAACTTCCCTTTCATTTTCTTCTTGATTTTTCTGCGAACGTTTCTCTGCTTTTCTTTCATAATGTTTTTCTTTCTTTAATTTTTCCTTTCGGCATTTTCGGGATTAGCTTTTGTTTTTACAACTCTTTTATCTTTTTTTAAATTTCTTTATACTTTTCAAAGCTTCATTGTTTCTTTTTGTTTCTTCTTATTCATATATTCCCATTTCTATCTCCGTTTCTCTTTCTTTCTTTTCTTCACTGTTCTCATTGCTTTTCTTTTCCCTTATCCACACCTTGTCATCACTTTTTTCTTTCCTTCTTTCTTTTCCGCGTATTTTTTCACTACTTTCACCACTTTTGTTTATTTTCCTACTCGCTTTATGATCTGTTTTCTTTTCTCTTTCTCCTTCCAGTTTATTCTCTCTTTCATTAATCTCTTCCTTTTAATAAGTCTACTAACAATTACACAATCAGTATTCTGTTTGAAAGGAATCAGCCAACCTTCCTTCTCTTTCTACTCCCCTAGCCCTTACCTTGATGAATGTCAACCTGTCTGCTTTCGTTTTAAATGAACAGATTTCTACTATAACTTTATCGTAACAACCCAACAAAGGTTGCCTTCGTTGTAAATATATAATTTATCTGAAAAGCATAAACTTTCCCGACAGAAAAAATAAATCGCTCTAATTTTTGTTTCATAAATAATGTAATATTTGCTTTTCGATATTTCGTTTCTAATGAAATGGTAAAAATGGTTTAGTGTAAAAAAAAAACCTTTCCAAGCCTGAATTTTTCTTGTCTTTCTTTTTTCTGAATTTATTCATCATTTGTTTTTTTGTTTTTCCTTCGTCATTGCTTGTTTTTTTCGCTTTTCTCACGACTTTGAGTTTTTAAAAATGTATTTCGTCATTCGTTAGTTTGCCGTTATTTTTATTCAGTTACTTTCGATTTTTATCAGTTATTTTCTTTCACATTTTTTGCAATGTCCTAAATATTTTTTCTTTCTTTCTTTCTTTTTTCTTTCTTTTTTCTTTCTTTCTTTCTTTCTTTCTTTCTTTCTATTAAGACTTTTTTCTCTTTTATCTATTATAAATGTTTATTTCTTTGTTTGTTCTTTTTATAACTCTTTTTTCTTTATATTATAAAGTTTTCCATCTTCTTTCTTTTTTCTTTCTTTCATGCTTATCTTCTTTCTATTATAACTCCTTCTTTCTTTATATGTTTCTAATATAGCTTTCTTTCCTTCTTTCCTTCCTTCTTTCTTTCTTTCTTTCTTTCTTTTTATTATACCACATTCTTTTTTGCTTGTTTCTTTCCTTCTATTATAACACGTTCTTTCCTTATCTCCTTGTATTATAACTTTTCTTTTTTTCTTTCCTTTTATTATAATTTTTTTCTTTCTTTGTCTCCTTCTATTATAACACTTTCTCTCTTTATTTCCTTCTGTTATAACTTTTTCTTTCTTTAATTTATTCGTTCTTTTCTATTGTAATTTTTCTCTCTTTAACACTTCAGGTATTCTTTCCTGTTTCCCGTATTAAACTTCTTATTTGGCCTTTCCTTCCATTGTGAACTTATCTATCTATCTATCTATCTATCTATCTATCTATCTATCTATCTATCTATCTATCTATCTTAGTCTGTTCATATGTATCTATCTTTTTCTCACTGGTCATATCTATCTATCTATCTATCTATCTATCTATCAATCTATCTTTTTCTCATTGGTCATATCTATCTATCTATCTATCTATCTATCTATCTATATTTTTCTCATTGATCATTATCTATCTATCTATCTATCTATCTATCTTTTTCTTATTGGTCATATCTATCTATCTATCTATCTATCTATCTATCAATCTATCTATCTTTTTCTCATTGGTCATATCTATCTATCTATCTATCTATCTATCTATCTATCTATCTATCTATCTATCTATCTATCTATCTATCTTCTTACAGAGTTCTCACCTTTCATTTAATACGGCCTCTTTTTCTTTCTTCCCACTTTCTTCCTTCTTAGTCCCTTACTATTGCCGCCTTCTCAGTGGAAATACAACGACGCAGCACCCAGACTGATTTTATTTTGTCACCTAGTTTCTTACTCTTAAATATCCTCTTACCCGTCCACTTTTCCTACCACTGAGTCGCCATAACTATGAACATCGACGGAGCATTGCTATTTGTTTATAAAATGGGTAATTCGAATTTATACCATGCCTGGTTGACATGACTTTGGAATTTTACATGTTTCTCCTCTTATGTGCCGTGTCAATTCAGAGCGTAGGCGATCATGGCCCTCCACCTTTTCCTGTCCCTTGTAGAACTTAATAAGTGTTGTCTTTCTCCCAAAATCTGTTCCACCAACCATTTGCTCAAGCTCATCAAATATGTTACGCGCTGCTTTCCTCAGTTTCTTTTTTCCTTAACCTGTCGTGTGTGTATCAGATTTTCCAAGCCCTCCTTTCTCTAAGAAATTTCAACTGTCTTTTCTTGATGTTAAGTATGAATTTCTCTTCTACATGCTAAATACTTTAATTATTACATTCTGAATATTACTACACACACACACACACACACACACACACACACACACACACACACACATATATATATATATATATATATATATATATATATATATATATATATTTTAGGATTGGACATTGTCCGACAATTTATTTAAAGACATTTATATTATGTTTAACGTTCTTTTTATAGATACAAGTATTATTATAAAACAGAGCATTTGCTTAAAATACTTGTATCTATAAAAAGAACGTTAAACATAATATAAATGTCTTATATATATATATATATATATATATATATATATATATATATATATATATATATATATATATATATATATAGAGAGAGAGAGAGAGAGAGAGAGAGAGAGAGAGAAATCAGGAAATCAACCGATTTTTTCAATACGTAAAAGTTCTGTATGTTATTTTTTTTCCTTTTGCGGATTGAGCACTTTTTTTAATACTACCGTTTCCTGGTTCATCTCCGACCATTAACTTCTTTATTATATTATTATAATATATATATATATATATATATATATATATATATATATATATATATATATATATATATATATATATATTGGCGGCTAGCCTATCCCTATTGCAAACTCTCGCCCAGACACTTTTGTGTTTGTTCAACACCCACAAAGCCCACCTGTGGTTTATACTGCAACTATGCAGAGCAGACCTTAGTTACAGTTTCTGGGAGAGAGTTTGCTAACTAGAATGATCAGCAATCTGAAGAACACCGGCACACTCAAACCCTCGGTCACGATGACTTGTGACTTGGTGCCAAAAACAGCTATCGACGGCCCCCAATGTTCCGTCTTCCCAATTTCACTCACAAGGCTTAGGTCAACCCGTAGTATGGTTTTTAGGCACTTTCCAAAGGTGCCGCACGCCGGGATCATTTCCTCTCCAGACCGATAACATCAGGAAGTCTCCTTCCTGAAAAAAAGACCATGGTGAGATTTGAATCCGGGTCTCAAAAAGCGAACGTTCTAGCCAGCCACACGGTGACACGGACACACACACACACACACACACACACACACACACACACACACACACACACACACACATACATATATATATATATATATATATATATATATATATATATATATATATATAAACACATTGTCAATGCACAGAGGGCGACTATTATATAATGAAATATTCAGATGAAAATTCAATTAAAATTTTATCATTATATTATTTCCGATATCTGTGTTTCATTTTTACTAAGGATGAAACTCGTCGGCTAAGATAAGTTTTCCTTTTGTTTTTATTCATATTGTCCTTTTACAGATATATTTATGTAAAATATTTGCACACACACACACGCGAGCGAGCGCGCGCGCGTGCGTAAAGTAAAATTTAGAATTTGGATAATTAAATTATCGAACATGTTAAATTTTCTTAAAATGATAAATTTGTTAAACGTTTGAAAAATTTGTATTCTTAAATAATCTGATGTTTAATCATTGGGCCACAATTTCTGAAGTGGGTCTTCATTCGTCCATGTCTCCTAGGATGTATTTTATAAGTCCGCAATCTATCTTATATACATACATACATCTTATATATATATATATATATATATATATATATATATATATATATATATATATATATCAATTTAATTGAAAGAGTCTGTTCACTTCTATTTAATAATATTACCCAAATATTCAAGGCAGTAGACAAATGTAAATAAATATACTGTTTAATAAATATATTGAGCGATTCAGCGTCTAATTACATACCATTAAATTGATAAGAAAGTAAGTCAGATGAGTTTACATCCACTACATTCATTAGAAAATTCTCTCTAGCCAAATATATATATATATATTTAAAGACATTTATATTATGTTTAACGTTCTTTTTATAGATACAAGTATTTAAGCAAATGCTCTGTTTTATAATAAACAGTATTAAATAACATTTACCGGCCTGAATGTCCGAGAAATTTTCATAGAAAATTTTCGCTCCCCGACAGGAATCGAACCTGTATCCTATACGGAACCATCATTTCGCGTGATGTGCCTTAACCTTTCGGCCACAGAGCGGCGTCTGGTTAGCAAGGTCGATTTTACTATCTTTAAACTTAAATCTTCCATGAATCTCTTCTATTCTACTGTTAATACTGTTTATTATAAAACAGAGCATTTGCTTAAATACTTGTATCTATAAAAAGAACGTTAAACATAATATAAATGTCTTTAAATAAATTGTCGGACTATGTCCAATTCTAAAATATATATATATATGTATGAGTGGACATTGACTTCAACATTCAGCGTCTAGCTGTTGACTTGAAAGTCCACTTTTCTATTTACCTGCAGTCTATCTCTGATACTGATTCACGCACACACACACACACACACACACACACACACACACACACACACACACACACACATATATATATATATATATATATATATATATATATATATATATATATATATAAAATAAAAACAGACCACTTTAAGGTTCCATGTAATAAATTATTTCACAACAGCCCTTTTAAAAGACCGCGGATCATCAGGCTTTACTTCCTTGGGTCTACCCATACGGATTACCTAGTTTTTCGTAAACTAAATATATATATATATATATATATATATATATATATACTCCTTCGTATTTCTGTATCACGTTTTCTATCGTCTGTTACTGGACGACCCAGATAGCTAAATTTCTGTATTTGTTTCATTTAGAAGACCCTAATTCGTAGCTGACACCTTGGACTGCCTAATGGCGTCTCTAAATTCTGATTTCTTACAACTAATAATCCACCCTCCGTGCTTTCTATTGATACTTTGTCTAAGTGTTCTTTAACTTTTCTTTTTTCAATTTTCCATCACCTTAGTATCAAATATTTTTAATAATATACCTGCCGATAAATACTGGTATGTATTTTAGCTGTCTTAGGATCATATATAACGTATTCAAATGCAGTCATTGTTCAAATGCAATCCTTTTAGGGTTGACTTCTTTTCGAGAATGCCTCTTGAATGTTTTGTTTTTAGTAATCACCACCAGCTCGACAATAAGGACAGGAAGACGCAAGAAGAGAGAACAACGAGAGAACATAAAGTAAGATGACAAAATGACGATTGATATCGCATTTACATTTTTGAATGCATTTTGAAGATAAATGTTGACTGGAAATCAAGAAGCTGGAAGAGTCTTCCTCACATGATTATTATGAGAGAAGAAACTGTCAGCATAGAACTTACGGTTACCTCTAGCAATTTGAAATCTAAACTGACGAGGACTTACCACTGATCTAGTAATGCGCTTACATCTGTGAATCTAGTTACCACAGTGGTAAGTTCATCTGAACAAATATGAAAATATTTATAGAGAAGTCATAAGGAAGCCAAGTTATGGCGGTGGGAAAGTGGGGATGTTGTTCATGATGACGGTAGTCTTTGAGTATAGAATCCAGAGGTTGGCAGTGAATAGTTCGAAGACAGTAGGGAAGCGTAGTTCAGGTTAGCAGTGGATATCCCGATAAAGTAGCAGAGCGTAGTTCAGTAATTCTTCCTTCTCTTCTTTCGCCTGACAGAAAGGCACTGGATATTCGGAGAGAGTAAACAAAATGGCCGCCTTTAAACACGACGGATTGAATATTTCTCGTCTCCTGATTGGTTAACCTTCTTTTGGGGAACTATAAAGTGAGTCTAGTCATTTGGGTTGGCTCAATAGTACATAATGGTACACAAAAATTGTAACAGGGGAAGCCGAGATTCCAGGTCAGAACCAATAATATTGCAGATTCTTCTTTGGATTTTATCTAGAATCTCAAAATTCATAGCTGAAGCATCTAACCAGATGTGGCAGAAATATTAAATGCACGGACGAATGGTTGGCTTAGAAATTCATAAGATCGATTCTATTTCAGTTTGAAAGCAATCATTATAGTGAATGCAATTTTGACGTATTTGTCTACACAGTCCTACCTTTGACATCAACGAGTGAACAAGTTAACCTGTTATACGGCTGATATCCTTCTTTTATGGCTGAGGTCATTTCCAGGTATTTTGAAATCAGTTCTGCTGCCTTTAAAAAAATACTGTCCATTAGATGCTGAAGCCAGTCTTGACGAGTTTTAAGGAAAACATTTAAACACGCAATATTTAGTCATAGGATTTTCCTACTACCACTGGAAATATTCCTTTTTTCGCGTATAATATGATTAAGACTAATCAGGAGAATAGGGTACTTAAAGCACTAAAATAAAATAAATAAAAATAAATAAATAAAAAATAATTAAAATAAATAAATAAATAAAAAATATAAATAAAAATAAATAAATAAAAAATAAATAAATAAAAAATAAATTAAAAAAATAAAAAATAAAATAAAATAAATAAATAAAAATATAAAATTTAAAAAATTGATGATTTATGTCGTAAGTAATTCGGATGCATTTCTTTTATAAAATCATTTCCAAAGGACTTTTATATACATCCTTTTAGCAATCATTTTTTCGTTATATAACTGATCTTTAGAGTGAAGGAAAGATTTGAGATATTTATTTAATAAATTAGACATGGTAGTTGTATAAGTAACGATATAAAGGTTATGATTTCGGTAAGAATTTTCGTATATTTTTTTGGAGTGAAATTCTTTTCTTTGAGCATATAACCTGTTATTTCTGGCTGTTTGCCTTTAAATGATGACAGAGAATGAGAATTCATTCCATTAATAGTTCAACAACTCATGCTACAATCACAGAGATGAGGTTACGTCAGACTAATCACCGAGTTTAGCCGGTGGGATATAAATGATGTACGAAGGGAAGTCACATTTGGCTTGGAGGGAAGTCACATATGCCGAGGGAGCACGGTGGAGTAGTGGGTAGTTGCTCGGATTGAGGTCAAAATTGCAGCCGAATCCATCACATTCACTTACGTGCTAATACCCTTGGGAAAGGTATGAATCCTCTTCTTCTCCCTCCAGCTATGGCTAATTAGCAGGACAGACTGGGTTCTATAGCCTTGGGTGGCAACTGGTCTAGGAGAAGGACAACTCTGTGTTTAAAAACTGCGGAAGGTTGTTCGGGGACCTTATGGTACGTAGTGCACTAGGTCTCTCTATTCAGCCCTTGAAAAAGTGTGGTTGGTTTTGCACTGCTTTCACCACTATAATCAAATCATATGTGCTGATATCTGGCTGCCGGTTCCTAGGAACTAATCTGTTTGATCCTTATACGTCGAAGTCGACGGTCGGGTACACCATATATATATATATATATATATATATATATATATATATATATATATATATATACTAGCAGCATGGCCCGGCGTTGCCCGTGCTTGATTCAAAAATCGTACGACTCATACAGCAATCGCTATGACTTGCCTTTAAATATTTTCCCCTTCCTTGCCTTTAAAGGAGTGCCCTTTGTCGTGCTGATGTTGCTACATGTCTTACTTCCTGCCTATCTCACACTGCGAATTTTTTCTAAGCTCTATACTAAACATTAAATCTGTTACGAAAAAAGAACTAAACAAAATGAACAGAAAACGATAAAGCTTTAAAAAAGGACTCGTAACTGGAAAAACCCAATGAAAAGATAATGTTAAGAACAAATATGTTTTCACACCCAACCCAGTTCTGCGGAATCAGGATCAACGTTGAGTTTAAGTAAGCGAATGAGCCAATTGGAGTAAAGTGCCATGCAGATTTAAATTTTTCCCACTTGTGACGAATGCAGCTATCGATTATTTTTGCATGCTAGCATGCTAGTTAACATTCGTGAAAAAATCGATTATTTCCACTATCGATGGGAGTTTGGAAATGCAAAGTCGGTCTTGTCTTTTACACTAACTTGGATCATGTGCATGTAAATTTTGCTGCAAATCCGTCGAAAATTGCTGCCGTGCGTTCGTTACACACACACACACACACACACACACACACACACACACACACACACACACACACAAACACACACACACATCCTGCCTTTTATAGATAGAGATGGTGGTACTCGGTTGGAAAAAACTCGGATAGCTCAATTTGCAGTAGAATAAATCGGTACTCGAGGAAAAATGGGGAATAAAAAATGAAAGAACCAAGAACATTAAAACAAGGCGAAAACAATCGTCAAGTGTTCAAGCTCCAAGTCCAAAGAAAAAAAAAACAAAACGAGTAAAAAGGCAACTATGTAAGTTAGTCAATAAACTAAGTAGAGCAAACCTAAGATAATCCTAAGGATCTTCAGGCTAAAGCCGGCTTTACCCTAAAGATCCGTTTAGGTGAAACCTAGTTAGGTTTGCCTGGCTCCTTAGATTCAATGAATTACTTAATTATTATAAAATTCTCCTAACAATTTCTATCATGTGTATATTATTGCTTGATCCATCTTCTAATGTTTCAGTTTGAGCGGCTTGGTGATAGTAGTCGTGGCTCCTGGGGGCACAGTCCTATGGTTACAGAGAAGTTCAGTTGAGTTCCACCACGGAAAATGTGAGCGAGCGGCGCTCTTTCTGCATTCTGTTGAGGTTTCAGACTCGATGAATTACTTAATTATAATTATCAAATCCTCCAAACAATTTCTATCATATATATATATGTATATATATATATATATATATATGTGTGTGTGTGTGTGTGTGTGTGTGTGTGTGTGTGTGTGTGCGTGCGTGTGTGTGTGAATGGACGAAGAAAGGTAATATTTTAAACCCTATTCTTCTTTACTAAGTAATATCAAATATTAGAAGGAAACAATTAATTTCCTTACTTCTAAATTCTGGATTCACTCCTTTGAAATATAGTGCATTGATAGTCATTTCGTAGAAAATTATTGGTTGCATTGGTAGTCATGTTAGAATTGCTTTATTCAGCACCTCATCCTTGGAGAACCGACGTCACCTGACTGCTTTAAAAGCGAAAAGAGATGTCAGTCTGAAGATACTTGGTTAGTAATTACCCTCTTTCCCTTCATGGAGCCTTTCAGCAGCCTGGGGACCCCGTATGCAAAAAAACCGTAACTAAACTGCAGACACCTGAAAAGGTTGTTTTTATTTTATTTTAGAATAAGGGTTCTCCAGGCCAATGATATTATATAAGACCAAACTTATTTCTGAATTCAAATGTCCCCGTGTTCCCGACGACAACAAATTCATGAATAACTATATTGGATATACCCTACTCGTTTATCAAGATGGCTGATTATGCATCTATCTCAAACCGCATCTCTCTGGGGATCCACTTAAGACAGTCTGAAAACTTACATACCTCGATAAGTATTTTTTGAGAAAAAAATCTGACACGCACAAAACCTTCTAAAAATAAGTGAAGTCTTTATAAAAATAACACATAGTACAATAGTGCGTTGACTTTGTCCATTTCATAATGTATGACGTCATTTGTTTACATTTGGATACGCATCGAGCAGATATGAATGTATAAAAGAAAATCATGGAGAATTGTGGTTTAAAATCAGTAAAATCGACATTGCTAACCAAAAAGCTCCTCTGTTGCTCAGTCGGTAAAAGCACGTCAGGCTATATGACGGCTCCGTATAGGATACAGTTTCGATTCCTGTCGGAGGACGCATATTTTCTATGAAAATTTCTCGGGCATTCAGGCCGGTAAATTTCTTAATACTGTTTATTATAAACAGAGCATTTACTTAAATATTTGTATCTATGAAAAGAACGTATAAACATAAAAAATGTCTTAAAATAATTGTCGGACTTTGTCCATTTCATATATATATATATATATATATATATATATATATATATATATATATATATTAGATAATATACAATGTCGATAGCACGCCTCGGAGCTTCGTGCAGCTACTGCAATCTTCAGGTGTAAATACAATCTGACTGTTATTCCACGTTCTCGTGGTGATGATTCAAAACTGTTGTTAAAACCTGTTTATTTAATTATTGCTGCCTAAAATATTAGAATTAACTAATACAAATTTATAACATTCAAATTCATAATTTCGTAAGGCGAAGAAATAAAAAAATAAACAAATAAAAAATATATTTTAAATTATTTAGATTCAAAAGAAAACAAAATATCAAATGCGGTAACTCATTTTTTACAAAAATATAATAGCAATATGAAATAACGAAACTAATATTCAGGATAAAATATAATATAAAGATGAAAGAAAAATCAAGGTATATATATATATATATATATATATATATATATATATATATATATATATATATATATATAATTTCAAGGTTTGAATTTCTCGCCTTCAAAACTACAAATCAACAATTACCCCATGCATAGCATACTGCTATCATATATGGTCTGGTCCCTCCGCTGTTCGCCTTAAGGTCCTCAACAAGATCCAGAGACGGATACGCATGTGGTTCGTCCTGATCTGGCATCTCGTCTTCAGTCGCTCTCTCACAGATGTGGCGTCGCCTCCCTCTGTCTTTTTTACAAATACTTTCATGGTAATTGCTCCTATGAGCTGTTTGCGCTGGTTCCAAGACTTCATGAATTCAAGCATCCTACGAGGCTGGCATCCCGCTCTCACCCTTTCACTGTGGAAAATGTTAAATGTTGCCGTCTTTTCTACTCCAATAGCTTCATGTCTCGCACCTCTCGCCTGTAGAACTACCTTCCCTATTCCTGTTTCCCTGATAGCTATAATCTCCAACTATTGAAATGTAATATCAATCGGCATCTCCAGTTGCCTTGATCTATCCACTATCCTTCTCCTCATCCTTTCCTCTATCACTCCTACTTGCTCTCGCTCCAAATCCTCTGTAACCCCTTGCGTGCTAGTGGCTTCCCGCCTTTCGTGGGGTGAAATGCTTATAAAAAAATAAAAATGTGATCAGGATACATCGAAAGCGATTTTGGATAGTATCAATAATTCATCACAGGAAAATCGGCCATATATATATATATATATATATATATATATATATGTGTGTGTGTGTGTGTGTGTGTGTGTGGTGTGTGTTAATTCAATAAGCAGGTAGGCAATGACGGATCACTACTTTCTGGCTACCTGAAGATTGTGTGCAAACACATAAAACTTAAAGTAGTGGCCAGCCATCGCCTACCTGTTTATTGAATTAATATTCAAATGCTATGTTATTTTTATGGCAGAGAACACTTCTATGCCAGAAGGCTAATTTTGGGCGGACTCTATTTAGAGCTGCTTTTTTTTTAAGCATTTCACCTCAAACAAGGCGGGATGTCATTAGTACGCAGGGGGTTACAGAGTGGGAGCGAGAGCAAAGAGGTGTGATGGAGGAAAGGATGAAGAGAAGGGCAGGGGATAGATCAGGGCATCTGGAGATGTTGATTGACATTACATTTGAATAGTTGGAGACTATAGCTATCAGGGAAACAAGTAATAGGAAGGGAATTCCACACGGGAGGTGCGAGATATGAAGCTATTGGAGTAGAAGAGACGGTCGCATTTAACCGTTTCGACACTGAAAGAGTGGGGCGTGATGCCAGCCTAGTAGCCATATCAGGGCCAATTACATTGCATATCCGTCTCTGGATTTTATCAAGAACCCCGAGGAAAACAGAAGGGGCTCCAGACCATATATGGCAGCAATCTATTTAGGGTCTTAAATTTGGACAAATAATGTTTGTCCTGTTGTCAAATCAATTGGCTTAAAAGCGAGACCAATGAAATGGCGCACAATACGAAGGACACGACGTTGAAAGTCGCCATTTTGGTTGTGGCAACTAACATGAAGAATCGCTCGGTCCATGCATCCAGTTTACTTCTAAGAATGCATCGAGGTTGATGGCTGTTTTATTGAATAAACTCTCTTTTACCCTTGTTTTCAAGCTTGAACCATGTGTATAATTTGAAATCATATAATGCTTCTGTTTTCTGTTGAATAGTTGTTTTGTCTATTTTTAAATTAAAATTAGTTTTCAATTACTTGGCTATAGATACCTGTCCCGAAGCTAAATTACAAAGATATTTATTTTTCTTGGTGTTGCTAACGCGGTGAGTTTTCAAGTCAATAATTGTGAATAACTTTTTTTTTATTCTCCGCAGGACGATCAGAAAATTTAATCACCTTCAAGCAAAAATTGACTTTCGAAAATAAAATATAAATAAATCGCTCAATACTGAGAAAACTTTTTTAAAATTCATGAATAAATTCATAACAACAATAAAGAATTTAAAAAAAAAATTAAATTTACGTTTTCTTCAATTTGTCACAAGATCACATAATGTTCATACAAATATAATAAAACTCATTTCCTTGACATTTTTGTACGCTGATAATTACGACTCTCCACAGCTTCTTCTTTTGAATATAGAGCTATACGAGGGTCATTCAATAGATAAGGTGAATTTTTCGGTATAAGGACTTCTAATACAGAGAGAAGCTTATTTTATTTTTTATTTTTCAATGTATTCTCCCAGCACTGTCACAGACTTTTCCCATCTGTGCACACGCTTCCGTATTCCCTCAGCGTAAAAATCTTTTGACTTCATCGTCACTTTTAAACTTCGTGCCTCTCGTGAACGCTTTCAAGGGACCAAACAGGTGAAAGTTTGAAGGGGCAAGTCTGGGCTGTAAGTGGGATGAGGGAGCAGTTCCCAGCCAGCTCGTTGATGATCTGCACCGTTTGGGCTACTGTGCTGTTTGTGCTCTGCAGTAAACATCTTTGGCACCCACCGGCAGCTGACCTTGTGTGCTGTCCCAACAGATAAGCTCAAAGTCCTTGCAATGTCATCCACTGTCACCCTTCTGTCAGACTGAATGAGGTCATTGACTGATTCGATCACCTCAGGAGACCTCACTTCTGTAGGCCTCCCAGGCCTGTCTTCATCCTCAACACTGCTCCGTCCTTCTTTAAACAATTTAGCCCACTTGTAGACATTTTTTGGCTGAAACATGTGGCACCATACACAGTTGACATTCTCCTATGAATTTCAACTGGCTTGCACCCTTCAGCAACCAAAAACTTGATAACTGACCGCTGTTCAATCGTGGAGCATGCTTCTTGGTCAGCCATCTTTTTTAATCGCCAAAACTCTCAAAGTTTTTTTTAATCTGCAAAAGAAATTAAATCCATGTGAAAAAGAAGTAAAACAAAAGAAAAAGAAAAAAAGTAAGCTTCTATCTGTATTAGAAGTCCTTATACTGAAAAATTCACCTTATTTATTGAATGACCCTCGTAGTTTTCGTAGACACGAGATCTTCTAGTTTCCATAATTACTCATATTTTTCCTGGGAGAGAAATTAATGAACACGACATCTCGTTTGATTAAAGAGTTCTTTCCAGAGATGGGTTCTTAATAAATGCTAGACAATCTGTTTGCTTATCTACTGGTATTTATAGATGGAGAAGAATATTTCTTGGGTGTGTCTGTAAACATCTGATTTCAAATGGCCCACAATAAAAAAAATCCGAGGGTGTTGGTGACCTCGGTGGCCACTCAACAGGACATCTTCGACCTATACATTGACCACGAATTTTATCTCACCCTGTATAATGATTTAGTATGGGCAGCTTATATGTGGTACAAGGCTGAGATTAAGGAATACCCAGCGATGATCGTATTCACTAACCAGTCAGAAATTATCATACGATACAAGTTTTCAAACTATTATATCACGTCTAAATGTTCATAAAACGGCTATATATTATTAATAAATTTATTTATCAGTCCACTTATATGTCTATCTACTGAGTTCTTTATATACATACATACATACATACATCCGGACTATAGTAGTTTGCCACTCTTCCCGGATTCAAAAATATCTAGTCAGGTGAAAAACTAATAAGGGATGCTAATTGGTTACTTCCCTGTGGAATAAAGTAGAAAAAAGAACCAATAAACAGAGAGAAAATGTCAATAGACGAGAGACAAGGTGTCTTGGGTTTTTGAATGGCAGAAATATGACAGGTGGAATGAAAATTCTAAATAGAGCGGTCTCTTAACAGATTGCCCAGAAGAACGCTGGCTATGAAGCAATGACAGTTCCGCGTACGTAATTCCAACACACAAGGTACAAAAAGGACCAATGACAGTGTTATATACCGTACCTATGAACGCTAATGGGTTATGTTGCAATCTTCATAAATACGTTGGACACTATTGCATGTGGAGTAATATGCTGTATAATTTGGCAGCGTGTTGATCTCCCTGCCCGAAGACAGAGAAGAACCCGGACGAGGCTATGATGAAGTGCAGAGTCTCGTCCGGGAAGGTAGACAGATATCCAATCCCGCGTATGCGGGGCCTACGGGCAATTTTTACCCGAGCCCACGTGCCCGGATTTCTCTACATTTAATTTGGCCTTGTACCGCATCCTACATCGTGGGGAGACAGGAAAATATCGTAATAGTTCTATAAGTTGGCAGCGTGAGCTGTCAGTACGGGAAGCTCTTGTTTTGTCGAACTCTCTGCCCGAAGGCAGAGAGGAACTCGGCCGAGGCTATCCCGAAGAGCAGAGTCTCGTCCGAGGAGGTAGACATATACCTGATCCCGCGTATGCGGGGTCTACGGGCAATTTTTGCCCGAGCCCACGTGCCCGGATTTCTCTACATTAAATTTGGTCTTGTACCGCACCCTACCTTGTGGGGTGGGGAGGCAGCTAAATATCGTAATATGCTGTCTAAGTAGTCCACCAATAGCAGTGTTAACCTATTTCCGCCACTGGCGAGTATTGCATTTCGTTGATGTTATAAAGATTACCATTTCATTTCCAACCTCCGTTTTGGTTATTCCTCATTCAATAACCCTTTCTAAGTTACAATAACTTATGAAAAAACTAAAACAAAATATATAAGCGAACGGGCAGATGAGGAAGTGACTTGAGGCAACAGATAGGGTCCTACAGAAGGATGCTGAGGATAACATGGATCAAATATGTGAACATTGACGAGGTTTTCCGAAAATGGAAATAAAAAGGAAACATATATAACATCAAGGAAAGACAGATGAAATTTCTAAGGCACATAATGAGGAAGGAGGGCTTGGAAAATTTGATACACACGGGACAGACTGAAGGCAGAGGAAAAACATGCATAACATATTTAAATAACTTAAGAAAAATGATGGCGTAATAGGGTTTAGGAGAAATTTAATAATAGCAACAATAGACTGGAAGATGTGGTGTACCGTGATGGCCTACGTCCTGAGGGGACACTGCACATAAAAAAGAAAATCACCCCACAAAGTGAAGGAGAACGAATGAGGGTGAGGCCAAAGAAAGGAAATAAGCTTTTATTTTTCATTCCATCCTAGGGTTTAGCTCGAGACTTTTTTATCTAAATCCTGTCTTTAAAACGAACACTCCCCCCGTTCTTGAATAGTGCTGTAACCGTTTTAAGATATAACATTATGCAAAATAGATTCTTAAAATTCCTAACTTTGTCTATTATACATACGGGTTATTGATTCCTCACTTGATTAAAACACACACACACACACACACACACACACACACACACACACGCACACGCGCGTGCGCGCGCGCACGCGCGCAAAAGGAGAACAAAACAAAAACCGAATTATTTTTTCGGCATTAACGGGAGTAAATAGATTCACTTATCGTCTAGTACATTCTCCTACTCGGTTTTTTGAAGAGGAATGGAGGTTTATCATTTGTTTCCAGTTTAGGACTGGGTGTCCGGTTAATTATAAAACATTTTTAATTCTCTTTCATTCCCAGTACTCCATTGCATTATCGCCTTTTTTTAAAAAAAAAAAAGAAAAAAGAAAAAAAAGAAAGGAAATTTACGTCTTTCTTCCAGGTATAACATAATATCTAGGTAATTCTTAGAAACAGGTGTAACTGTCATTCGACACACAAAAAAGACACGTATTATATATATATATATATATATATATATATATATATATATATATATATATATATATATATATTTAAGCTATTCACCCCAAGCAAGGCTGGAAGCCACTAGGACGCAAAGGGTTACAGAAGATTTTGGAGCGAGAGCAGATAGGAGTGGTAGAGGGAAGGATGTGGAGAAGGATAGTGGATAGATCAAGGCAACTGGTGATGTCGATTGACATTACATTTGAATAGTTGGAGATTATAGTTGTCAGGGAAACAGGAATAAGGAAGGGAGTTCCACAGGCAAGAAGTGCGAGATATGAAGCTATTGGAGTAGAAGAGACGTCTACATTTAACAGTTTCAACAGTGTGTGTGTGTGTGTATGTGTGTGTGTGTGTCTGTGGGTGGGTGCGTGTAAATGTATGACGTCATTTTTGAAGCAGCAAAAGCGAACATATAAAAAAGCAATACAATATTAAATTATGCGTAGGGGCGGGGCCTGTTAATAGGTGGGGTGCCTGACCGGACGGATCTGATGTTGCAATACTCGAAATCCGTAATGAAGCCAGGGTAACGTCACTGATGAGTTCTACCGTTGCATTTTATAAATGTGTTTTAAGAATAGAATATTACAAGTAATACATAGGGAAAAGAAAAACGGAAATAATTCAACGAAGAACGACAAAAAAAGGGGAATATTTTTTTAAATCGCACTGCTTGTCTGCGCTTCTGAGCTCATGGTGGAATTAAAAAAAGGAGTGCAAAACAATTATATATATATATATATATATATATATATATATATATATATATATATATATATTGCTGACAACCCCTGAAAAATGGAAGGACAAATCCGCATACGAAACTCTGGAGTCGAGATGCTTAAGGTAATATCAGTCAGCTACTTTATTAATTATATATATATCTGCGCGTGTGTGTGTGCGCGTGTATATATATATATATATATATATATATATATATATATATATATATATATATATATATATATAGAGAGAGAGAGAGAGAGAGAGATGGATGTAATGTAAAGAGAATGGGATAGATCGAGATAGATAAATAGATAGATACAAATAGAACAGGATATATACATAGAAAGAAAGAAAATATATATATATATATATACCCACACTGTCTATATCTATAAATACTGTGCAAACTTTACAAATATATATATATATATATATATATATATATATATATATATATATATATATCAGAGAGAGAGAGAGAGAGAGAGAAAGAAAGAGAGAGAGATGTCATGTAAAGAGAATGGGATAGATCGAGATAGATAGATAGATAGATGCAAATAGAATGGGACATATAGGAATATAGAAAGAAAGAAAGGAACTGACTGAGATAGATAGATAGATAGATAATTGTCAGATTGAGATAGATAGATAGATAGATAGATAGATGTCAGACTGAGATAGATAGATAGATAGGGTGTATTTTGGCAATAATTTCAATTTATGCAAATTTCATTAAAAGCAGCGAAAACTGATTATTTTTATTCATCATTTCAACAGACATGTGTTTATATGCTTCGCTACTTTACCATGTTTCACCGCTACACCATTTCCACGCCATTTAACGCGCCATTTCTCTAGCAACCGGTCTATTAAAAAGATTAAAACGAATAACATGAATCAATAGAAAATAAAACCGCAACACGAAAATAGACAAATCCTTGACAACAACGCAAAAGTTTTATACGCAAGAAGAACGCTAGAAAGCGCCTAATTTTTCTCAAGACATTGAGTTTAACAACCAAACAACCAGAGATTAAAAAAATTAATTAAAACATCGGGCACAACATATTAAATATTGTTCCGTGAAATTTTCAAAATAATATTTCAAAATTAAACTGATTACATAGCAAACAGCAAACGTCTTTAAAAATGGATAGTGTTGTTAGCTAAAAGTATTCATATAAGGTAATTTTGTATTCAATTTCTTCTTGTTTATATACAATGTTCACTGAGGACGTAGAAAATCATGGCTCTCCGCAAATCCCTTTCATTTGTAGCTTTTTTGTCTTATTGTTATTTCTCCATCACCCTTCGGTCTCACGCTGTCCGCTGACCTGAGATGGAACAAATACATCGAGTCAATTGCTTCATCCACCGCAAGGAAAGTTGGCTCCCTGTGCCGAGCCAGGAAATTTTTCTCCCCGGAATCGATCCTCCAAATCTATAAATCAACCATTCGCCCTTTCATGGAGTATTGCTGCCATATATGGTCTGGAGCCCCTGCTATTTGCCTCAGGGTTCTTGATAAGATCCAGAGACGGATATGCAATGTAATTGGCCCTGATCTGTCATCTCGTCTGCAGTCGCTCTCTCACAGACGCGCCGTTGCCTCGCTCTGTCTTTTTTACAAATACTTTCATGGTAATTGCTCCGATGAGCTGCTTTCGCTGGTTCCCAGGCCTCATGAATTTAAGCGTCCTACGAGGCTGTCATCCCATTCCCACACCTTCACCGTTGAAACTGTTAGATGTAGACGTCTCTTCTACTCCAATAGCTTCATGTCTCGCACATCTCGCCTGTGGAACTCCCTTCCTTATTTCTGTTTCCCTGACAAATATAATCTCCAACTATTTAAGTGTAACGTCAATCGACATCTCCAGTTGCCTTGATCTATCCACTTCCCTTCTCCACATCCTTTCCCCTTTCATTCCTATCTGCTCTCGCTCCAAATCTTTTGTAACCCCCTTGCCTTGATCGATCCACTATCCTTCTCCACATCCTCTCCTTTACCACTCCTATCTGCTCTTCCTCCAACCCTTCTATAACCCCTTGCGTGCTAGTGGCTTCCAGCCTTGCTTGGGGTGAAAATCTTTAAAAAAAAAATATATAAAATGTTCATTGAGGCCGTAGGCAATCATGGCTCTCCGCAAATCTGGTGATGGAGAAATAACAATAAGACAAAATGGGCTACAAATGAAAGGGATTTCTCCATACGCACCATTTCTCCATCACCATTTTCCGCCATCTATTGACTCAAGCGTACTTAGTATGTTATGTGTTCTTATCCGCTCTCCATATTGCCTTCAATCTGTCCTATGAGAATCAGGTTTACGAAAAGCTCTCTCTTCATTATTTTCCTTCAAATTTAAACTGACTCTTCCTGATGTTAAGAATAATTTTTCTTTTTGTTTCAATTTTCTCTAAAACTTCGTCGTTCCTCACATGTTCTGCAGCACCAAATTTCTGGTGCTTCGAGTTTCTTTTTCATTGTTGAGCAAATTGTCCAGCATTCACTGCCGTCTAGGAGGACATTTCACATAGCAGTTCAGTTCTCTTTTCTTCCTTTCTAACGATGTTTACTTTCTTAATACACGACTTCGGATTTCAGTACTCTGCTAAAACCACTTCCCAGATATTTCGGATTTCAATTCTCTGCTAAAACCATTCCTAGATATTTCGGATTTCAGTCCTCTGCTAAAACACTTCCTAGATATTTCGGATTTCAGTCCTCTGCTAAAACACTTCCTAGATATTTCGGATTTCAGTCCTCTGCTAAAACACTTCCCAGATATTTCGGATTTCAGTCCTCTGCTAAAACACTTCCCAGATATTTCGGATTTCAGTCCTCTGCTAAAACACTTCCCAAATATTTCGGATTTCAGTCCTCTGCTAAAACACTTCCCAGATATTTCGGATTTCAGTACTCTGCTAAAACATTTTCCTGATATTTCGGATTTCAGTCCTCTGTTTAAACACTTTCCAGATATTTCAGATTTCAGTCCTCTGCTAAAACTAAATCACTTCCCAGATATTTAAATCTTTGTAATTGTTTGATTATGATTTCTCCTATTTTTAATCTGCATTTTGGAATTTTACTGATGACTATGAAATTTGTCTTCCTGCAGTTGATGTAAAAATCCTTTTTTCTTGAGTTTTTATAGTTTTTTTCTTGCTTTCTATCAACAGTACCATCTTATGGTGTTAATATTGTGGCCACCGATAATGAGTCTTTGTAGGACTTCTAACTCTCTAAGAATCCCCCCACTGTATGGATTAAATAAACCCGATGAAAAGATACATCCTTGCCTTACACCTCTTTCTATTTTTTATATCTACTGATCTCATTTTATCCGTATGCAGTCAGTTTGCTGTCAGTATATCTTCTTGATTATTCTAAGATCTTTCCCAAATATGTAAAACTTGCCGAGCGGTTCCATTAGATCTTTGTAGTGTACTGTATCGAACGCTTTTGCGTAATCTGTAAAACATATGTACATGGACTTCTACATCTGTATTGCTCTTTCTGATAACATTCTTAGTATAAATCTCTCTTTTCTTGGTTCTATATCTTTAAAGAACCGCTGTTCTTGTCTCCCCTCTGATTCAGAATTTCGATGCTAAGTTTTGTTATATGGCTCCTTAGGCTGACTGAGCGATTGAGTTTACAGTCGTTTTCACCTGCCTTTCTTCGGCATTGCTGTGAAAACAAATCTATTAGGTTCTTCAATATATCACCACTATTGTAGATTTAATTTATTATTTCTGTAATCTTGACCATAACGAAATCACCTAAGGTATCAGGATTTGTATTACAATTCCTTCTGGTCCTGTTTCTTTGGTTCTGTTCAATTTCGTTAAAGTAGATTGCAGTTCAGATTTTAATATTTCCGGTCAGACGTGAATATTTCCGGTCAGTCGATATTTACCAGTTGTTCTCTTTCGTTATGGAAGAGTTGTGATATATTCGTTCCATTTCTGAAGGATTTTTTCTTTCTCTAATATCAGCGTTCCATCATTGAATTTTATGCACTCTGTTGTTGAGCATGTCTTTTGTCCTGTTAGTTCTTATTTGTATTATGCATATCTGTTTTATCTCTGATATTCATTCTATCAATTGCGGCATATTTTTCATTAAGCCATCCCTCTTTAGGCTGTCAGTATTTGTCCATTTTTTTGTGTAGTGTCCTATATTCTCTTCCATGTCGTGGTGTGCGTTTTTTTTCTTTCAGAGATTTTCATCTGTCATTCGTTCATTTTTCTTTGCTTTGGGACCATCTCGATTGCTGATATTACCGAAACCTCGAATTTCCATTTTCATATTGTCTCTGGTATCAGCCTGTCTATATATTCATCTTTCACATTCATGTCGTTGCAATTTGGCTGCCGCCTTAGATTACTTCAATTTCTGTAGTTTCACTCTAAGATTATATATCACTTTAAAGTGACATGTAAACGTATTAACACATACATATAGTAATAACAATAAATGTATTATTAATAAATATACATATATTTCTCTAATTTTCATTTTTTTATCTCTCTCTATATATATATAAATATATATATATATATATATGTGTGTGTGTGTGTGTGTGTGTGTGTTATGGCCCAGGTTAGGACCAAGGAAGGAAGAACAACACGAACACAAGAGTAGAAATAACGAAGATATATTACCTGGAATAATAATACAAGGCGTGGAAGGTGTTAGTATGACTGTCAGTCTGGTTTGGAGTGAACTACTATCGGCTCGACTCGATTCGTCTCTCTCTCTTGAGAGGCGTAGTATACATAGTGTTAGGAAGAGTTAATTCTGTAGTTATAGGTAAGGACCCATAACAATATATATATATATATATATATATATATATATATATATATATATATATATATATATATATAAAAGTGAACATTAAAGTCAACACTCAGAGGCGACAGGATGTTTCATGCTGGACGTAATCGTCAGTCCTGACGATTGCGTCCAGCATGAAACAGCCTCTGAGTGTTGACTTCAATGTATATAAATCCTCATTTACATAGATATAAATAAATAAATCCTAATTTACATAGAATATACAATGGTACGTACAAATATTTATTTACGAAGTTTGTCTATATGTTCACGCTTGTATTAATAAAAAAAATGTAAATACATGCACACAGATAAAATAGATTGAATTCTCTACATACAACGTGTGAAAGCACATGCGATACCCTGCCCTCGTCAGCCGCCAAGCAGGGGAGGTAACAAAGTTTCAGTTGCTAAGGCGGTACTGCCACCCCTGGGGTCATCAACAACTTTTGCCAGCGGACAGGGTATTGTTTTTGTATACACATCTATTCATGATATATATATATATATATATATATATATATATATATATATATATATATATATATATATATATATATATATATATATAGATATGTCTAATCCTTTTCACTTGTCTCACAACGTATTGTATGGTCACAGGCATCTTCCAAAGGTGCGACACGCTGAGATCATAGCAAACTTACTATGTAGATACTACTTATAGAAATTATGCAGGCCAAAACATTCTTGATACTGGCTATAGAACTAGCTGATAGCACTCAGAACAATTATAGATATGGACAAAGAAATACTCAATAAAATATAAAATTAAATATTCCATATCGTTTGTTTTCAATGAATCATGCTAATATATATATATATATATATATATATATATATATATATATATATATATATATATATATATATATATATAAACATGGAATACAATTCCAATAAACAAAAACACTATTCTTAAGAGAGTGCTCAATACTGAGTAGAGCTAATGATAATTATTCAAATTTATAACATATGTATGTTATAAAATTACTATAAAAGTTGCAATTTTGTTTCGACACTTCTGGTGTCTTGTCAAATGATGATGTTGAATGGAAAATAAATGCTTTTAAGATTTCAATAGCCAACCAGATCCCCTCAGTAGGGGAAACTTTGTTACATAATCTATGATGATCAATCAAAATACAAGTATATGGTAATTTAAAACAAAATGACCACATGCTCTAATATAAGTACCATCTATTAGTGCAATGAAGTTAAAATTAGATTAAATTAGAAAACAATATAAAAAATAAATTTTAAGTTAAAAGTTAAATTTTAAATTTAAAATTTAAAATGTCAAATTCTAAAGTTAACCGAGCAACAAGTTTAATATTTTTTCAAGATTCTCAGAAATGAAACTAGAAGGAAAAATATATTCTATTGTTCTTAGCGAAGTGCCAATTTATAAGTTAAGTTGTCGCTGATGTAAATAGTATTCCGATCACTACATATATTAGATACATGGAAGTCAGAATTCAAATAGGGAGGTAGGTAGGGAAGGGCATTTTCAAATGACAGGACAAACACATTCACATCATAATACTCAAACGCATATATATATAAGCAAATATATAAGCACGCCAATACGAGGACGTATATTCACTCAGGAATTAGAGGAGAGAAAAATTCAAAAATAAAAAAATAAGAAAATAAGAAGAAAAAATAAACACAAAGAAGAAAATAAGAAGAAAAAATAAAAAATAAAAACAAAGAAGAAAATAGGAAGAACAAATAAAAAAATAAAAGAAAATAAGAACAAAAAATAAGAAAAATAAAAAAAGAAGAAAATAAGAACAAAAAATAAGAAAAATAAAAACAAAAAGAAAATAAGAAGAAAAAACAAAAAAAACAAAGAAGAAAATAAGAAGAAAAAATAAGAAAAATAAAAACAAAGAAGAAAATAAAAAGAAAAAATAAGAAAAATAAAACAAAGAAGAAAATAAGAAGAAAAAAAATAAACACAAAGATACCACTAATAAACTGGCAAAAGAAAATTATGTCAGACATATGTATATACAGGTAAAATCATTTGCAAGCAATTGCACAGACGTGCAATTCAAGTATAAATGCACTAATAAATCTACACAAAGCAACCATCAATATTTTACAAGCAGAAACAGATAGATAGAATAAAGAGGGTCAAATAAAAGTAGGAAATTCATATACATGCATGTGTACGATGCATCTATATACGGAGTTGAAATACACATATCGGGCTATCGACAAAGCAAAGAAAAAAGGCATATATACATAGACACATATTTACATAGACACATACGCATTCATATACATAAATACGAACAACCAAACAAAATACGCATATAAACTTGCACATAAAACACTCACATATATACAAATATAAATATACTTATACAAGCACATACACGTACCCACGTATACAGAAAAAATATATATACAGAAATATATGTATATACACACAAATATACACACAAATACACACATATATATATATACACATATACATGCACATAAACACATATACATATATGCATATACACATATAGCTACCAACACACAAACAAACATGCACAAATATATGTACATATATATACACACATACATAAACAGATAGAAACAACAACATACACATGCATGCGCACATGTATGCATAGATGGCAACCAATAATTCATGTAAGATTAATGCATGAACATTCACAAATATTCAATATCAAGTTAACTATATTAGATTAAAATACTAGTAAATAAGGATAGATTATAATTAACGCCGATGGTCAGGTTGTAATAAAAAATTAATATATATAAATAAAATAAAGAACTAATAAGTAATAATAATAACGATAATACAAATTTACAATACTATTATAATTCATAATATTATTACTTATATTGCAGAGTAAAGAGTGAACTATGTCTACAGTTGACAGTAAGTTCATTCATTTGGTTTAAGAGATTAAAGCTGTCCTTATATCTAATAATTTCCAATTTTTAATTGAGAAAAAGATCACTTGGTGCGTATAGAGAATTACCGGTTCGAGCCCTTCTAAGTCGTTTCCATTTAACTGTAGGAGTTTTGTTTTTCTCTTTTAAACTCCAAAACTACTTCAATAACGAAGTACTATTTTTATAAGTTCTATTGTTAAAGGATAGTACATGTTGGTACCATCTAGTATAAAGGAAATTTTAGTGCTACCAATGAAGAATGCCTTAATACTCAGGATTCAAGCATAGAAATAGTACTAAAATAAACCAGGGAACTAGCTAAGTAATTATTTGGTAGTGGACAATCATCTGTTGGTATTAGATTTATCATAATTATCGTGACCCATTGGAAACCATCAATGGATTAATCTTCCATAAAAATAAGAAATTTTTCTAAGAAACTCTGGATAATATTTTTAAGGATGTAAATAAGTCCGATAAAATTTATGTTCCACCGACAAAACGGCTAAAGATATCTGTCTATTGTCCTCCTCTTTGTCGCCATATTTATTACAACGTTTCAGCCGTTGTACGCTCCGGCCTTCTTCCTCAAGGACACTTGGCACAGTGGATAAGGGCGTTGGTTAGATCCAGTAACAGGACCCAAAGAGTGTGAGTTCAATACCCGGTTAAGACAGTGGAGAACTTGGAGAGGGGAATTAACAGGAGATAACTGATAACTAACATCCATTAAACATGGCACGTGGAACTAGAATAGTCTACCTCAGTGAGCGAAATAAAGGCTTTAGTTCAACATTCCAACCACATGAACAAAGGCTGGAGCGTACAACGACTGAAACGTTGTAATAAATATGGCGACAAAGACGAGGAAATAGTCCGAATAATGTAAATAGTGTACATAATATCTCATCTCAAAAATATAGACAGATACCTTTAGCCGTTTTGTCGGTGGAACATAAATTTTATCGGACTTATTTACATTGTAAATAGTGAAAACGGCTAACAATTATAAGTTATCTCCTAAGGAATATGACACTTTTGACTAAAAACTATGAGAAAATTGACACTACATCTTTTAAGCTGATTGATAAAAATAACTGTTATAAAAGTTATCTACAAGTGACTATGTCAGTTAATTGCATACTAAAGAAGCATATATTCTATTAAAGGACCATAAACCGGATTTAAGAACTAATCCGTCTACACGTCTAATTAATCCTAACAGAGCGGAAGTCGGAAGATTGAACAAAACCATCTTGGAAAATACTAACCAGTCTATTAAACGTACGCTTGGACTCTTGCAGTGGGTTAAAACTGCTGGCGGTATTAACAGGTCCAAAGGAATTCAAAATAAGGATAATTGTACTTTTATATAGTTCAATATTATTGATTAATATCCGTCTATCTCCAAAGATCTTTTCACTTTAGCCTTGAAGTTTGCCCAGGAATATTCCAACATTTCCGATCAGTAACTGGACATTATTTCAAAATACAGAAGTTCTGATCTACAACAAGGAACATAGACTAAAAAGAATTACAATGATTACTTCGAGATCTCAGTGGGTTCATTAGACTCCGCTAAGCTTCCGATTTGGTCGGATTATTTATTTTATATAGTTTAAGTGCCTATGACTGCGTAAATACTAAAACTATTGGATTATATAGAGATTATGGCTTGTTAATAGACAACGATTCTACTAAAATTAAGGTAGACGCATTAGGAAAAAGATCACATAGAGAGGTGAAAGAGATTTTAAAGTAAAGATAACTACTAATAATAAGCAAGTAGACATTCTAGGTGCTACCCTTGAAATCAACAGTATTTATTTCTTACTTTTTCTGGAGGTTAATTTGAACCATGTATAATTATATCCAAATTTTAAACACCCCTGTCAGTTATTAAACACACACCCTCTTCTATAGAATTTAGAAACAGTGCAAAGTCTTCTAGCAAATAGGTCTTTGATAAGCATAGTGAATTTTACTATTAAGTCAGCCCTTAAAAATTGTGGTTATAGACGTACTGCTATTAAGTATAGAGATCCCATTATTTATGAACATAATAAGAAGAGAAGGTCTAGGAAATTCATTTGATTTTGTTATAGTGAAAGACACCTTGTCAAGATAATAGACTCTCCCACCTATTATAAGTAGGAGTCAGTAGGTAGTCGAGGGAAGTAGTGTCCAG
Source organism: Acanthosepion esculentum (assembly GCA_964036315.1). Lineage (NCBI taxonomy): Eukaryota > Metazoa > Mollusca > Cephalopoda > Sepiida > Sepiidae > Acanthosepion > Acanthosepion esculentum. The sequence goes on along the minus strand of OZ038486.1, from coordinate 93,653,256 downwards.
CGACCACAACTCGAATACTCTGCGTAACACTTAATTACCAGTTCTTAACTTTTCTGTACGTTTACCCCATTTAGGACGCATTTAGTTCGACTACAAGTTCTATTGTGGAAATAACTCCACAACAACTTTTGGCGACGAAGATTCGAACTCATACGGGGGAGAAAAAAATCGTTGGCCAAGACAACTTTTGGCGACGAGACTTCGAACTCATACGGGTGAGAAGAAGAAAAAAATATTCGTTACCCAAGACAACTTTTGACGACGATTTGTACTCATACAGAGGCAGAAAAAAAATTCGTTCGCCAATACAACTTTTGGCAGCAAAGATTTGCACTCATAAGGAGGAATAAAAAGTTCGCCTGCCACAGTGGATTTGACGACGAAATTCGTACTCATAGGGAGGAAGAAAAATTTTGTTCGCCACAAATAACGTGGGCGACAAAGTCTCGGATTTACACTTTGAAAAAAAAATGGAGGAATGCAAAAGTCTATTCCAGGATTTTTTAAAGTTCCAAGTGGAACAACAAACGAAAATATTGGAACAACAGAATACATTCCAGAAGCAGTTACAGGAAGAAACTTTCAATAGACAGATGCAATTCCAACAGAAAATGGAACAAATGCATGAGGAGTTTCAAAGAAAAATTCTGGAAATAACCGAGAACAGGAAATAGAAAAGTCTACAAAATGATTCCTTCCCAGAGAATACAATATGGAATTCAATTGAAATATTTACGTACAGTCCAGATGAAGAGGTAAATTTTCAAGAATATTTAAAAAAATGTACTGACGTATATAACGAGGACTGCCATTTGTGGTCTGAAGGAAAGAAGGTTAGGCTTCTTTTAAGTGAATTAGGAACTGCTGAGCATAACAAATTGGTAAATTACATTTTACCGAAAAAAACTAGTGAATTGACATTTACCGAGGCGGTAAACATATTAAGCGAGTTATTTAGTCAAAAGACATCTTTGTTCCACAAGAGGTGGAAATGTTTAAATTTGATAAAAGATGACGAATATGACTATATAGCGTACGCAGCCAATGTGAATAAGCATTGTGAAGAATTCAAGCCAGCAGAGCTAAGCGCAGACAATTTTAAGTGCTTAGTGTTTATTCAAGGTCTTGTAGCGGAAAAAGACGCAGAGTTAAGAAAATTAGTACTGGCAAAATTGGAAAGCAATCCAAGTATTACGGTACAGAATTTGGCAGAAGACTGCACAAGATATGTTAGGGTAAAAAAAGACGCAAAAAAGATAGAACAGTCTGGCGTTTCGCATGTAAGGAAAATGCGGTACAAAAAACAAAGTCAGTCTGACAAAAAGAATTGTAAAATTGCAGAAAGTAAAATACCGGCGAAAAACAAACAAAAGCGCCCGAAGCCATGTTTTGCTTGCGGTGAACTACACTGGTACAGATATTGCAATTTTAAAAATAAAAAATGTTTCAACTGTGGAAGAATAGGGTACAGACACTCGCATTGCCATTCAAAAAATAAGGGCAATAAAATAAGAAAATTAAAGTCCAACGAGATAAACGATGGAATAATTTGAAAATTCGTTACCGTCGAAATAAATAATAAAAAATAAAAATGCAACTTGACACTGGTTCGGATCTCTCTATCATAAATTTGCATACGTGGAAGAAGTTGGGGAAACCAACTTTAATGAAGACAAAGAAAATCGCGAAGTCAGTAACGGGAGAAAAAATACAATTTATTGGAGAAATTGTTACAAACAATTGTGTATTAACACACATCGGGGTCTGTATAAATTTAACAGACTACCTTTTGGGATTAAGGTCGCCCCCGCCATTTTCCAACAAGTAATGGATTCGATGTTGGGTGGTTTGGATTTCGCAGTAGAGTATCTAAACGACATCCTCATGAGAAGTACAAGTATTGCAGAACATGTAAAACATGTCAATACAGTAGTTTCCAGAATACAGGAGTTTGGATTTAAACTCAAGGAAACTAAATGCGAGTTTTTCATGGACAAAGTTAAATATTTGGGGCAGATCATTGATAAGAATGGTTGAAGGCCAGACCCAGAGCGAGAAGTGGCTATAAAAGACATGCCGGCTCCGAAAGATATAACAACATTACAAAGTTTTTTGGGACTAGCTAATTATTACCAAATATACATCCTTAAAATGTATGATCTGCGGCAACCATTAAATGAATTACTAAAGAAAGGAAAACCCTGGAAGTGGACTAATGAATGCCAGAAAGCATTTGAAAAGATAAAGGAAGCATTAACCTCGGAATTATTTCTAACCCACTACAACACGGGGTTAGAAATCATAGTAGCTTGCGATGCTAGTGCGTATGGAATAGGAGCGTGTACTTTACACAAAATGGCAGATAGTCAATTAAAACCAATTGCTCATGCTTCTAGAGCACTACTTCCGGCTGAGAAGAATTACTCTCAGATAGAGAAAGAGGCGTTAGGAATAATATTTGCAGTAGCGAAATTTCACCGTTTTCTCCACGGTCGACATTTTAAGCTACAAACTGATCATAAGCCTCTAATTTCGATTTTTGGATCGAAAACAGGTTTGCCGAAGCATACAGCAAACCGACTACAAAGATGGGCTACAATATTGCTAAATTATAACTTCAGCATGGAGTACATACCATCCAATAAATTTGGCTGTGCTGATGGGCTGTTCAGGTTAATTCCTAAAAGAAGCGAACCGTTAGAAGACACGGTAATTGCTTCACTGAAATCGGAAGAAGAGCTGAAATTTACTGTGTGTAATGCAGTTCGGGAACTTCCGGTAACTTTAGAAAAAATAAAAAAAGAAGCCACCAGGGACGAATATAGCTTGAAAGTAAAAGAAAAAATATCCAAGAGGGACCAGTACATAACAAATGTGTTTTCGCTTTGCGATTCAGTATTGTTATATAGAGAACATGTGGTGATTCCATACACACTCCAAAAACAAATATTAAAAGATTTTCATACTGGTCATCCAGGCAGCACTAGGATGAAGAGCCTAATGCGAAGTTTTGTTTATTGGCCGAATATGGACAGGGGCATTGAGAACGCAGTAGCAAAATGTAAAGGCTGTGCTTTGATTGCAAATGCACCACCATTAAAATTTAATCCCTGGCCAAAAACAGATCTACCATGGTCTAGGTTGCATGTGGATTTTGCAGGTCCACTGAATGGATACCATTACATCATAGTAGTGGATAGTTTCTCAAAATGGCCTGAGATACAAAGAATAAAAAAACCGACGACGCAAAGTACGAAAAACTTCCTGTTGGAATTGTTCGCAAGGTTTGGTGTAGTAGACACGATTGTGACGGACAATGGAAGTCAATTTACGTCGAAACAATTTAAAGATTTCTGTAAGGAATATAATGTCGAACATATTACCACAGCTCCATATCACCCAAGATCTAACGGGTTAGCTGAAAAATTTGTTGACACCCTTAAACGAGCTTTAAAGAAAGCTAGGGAAATACCTGCAGATGAAGCCCTACAGAAGTTTCTTCAGGTATACAGACTTACCCCAAATAACGCAACAGCAGCGTCACAATCGCCAGCCGAGGTGATGTTTGCACGTCGGTTAAGATCTGTCTTCGACAAATTATTACCAAAAAAGACAACGCCAGGTACAGAAAAATTTATTCAAGTTAAGAAATTCAATCCTGGTGAAAAAGTATACTTTAAGGTAATTAACAAAATAAATCATTCTGGGAGAGTGGAAAAATAGAAAAGCGGATTGGCAACATGATGTACTTCGTGAAAGGTGAAAAATTCACGTGCAGACGGCACATTAACCAGATCAGACGATGCTCGTCAGACGCGGTTGACAGCGCGCGGGTTGAAGAAACACCTATGGAGGTGATTTTTGATACGTTTGATCTTCCAACGCCAGCAACGATGTTACCTGAGATACGCCGATCCAAGAGAAAAAGAAAGGCAACGGATCATTTAAAAATGGATCTAAAGTGTAGGAGATACGCTACGATTTTGCTAAAAAGATGAACTTTTTTTTGTATTTTTTTTCTCCTTTTTTCTGTAAAAAAAATAAAAAAATAAAATAAAAAATTTAAAACTTTTTACTCCTACGGAGTAAAGTTTTAGGAGAGGGGTGTTATAGTGAAAGACACCTTGTCTAGATAATAGACTCTCCCACCTATTATAAGTAGGAGTCAGTAGGTAGTCGAGGGAAGTAGTGTCCAGCGACCACAACTCGATTACTCTGCGTAACACTTAATTACCAGTTCCTAACTTTTCTGTACGTTTACCCCATTTAGGACGCATTTAGTCCGTCTACAAGTTCTATTGTAGAAATAACTCCACAAGAGATTTACACCGGCTTTCA
>OZ038486.1:93561418-93643918 GCA_964036315.1 Acanthosepion esculentum | reverse complement strand
AGACCACAAACAAAACAAATGCCTACTTATTGATATGGCAGTCTCTGCAGACTGCAATGTATCTTTGAAGATATTCGAAATGCTGTCAAATTACAAGGACCTTGAAATAGAAATCTCAAAAATGTGGCGCATGGGAACATCAACAATCCCTGTTGTAGTTCGAACCCTAGGATTGGTTGGAAAATATTCCAGTAGACTAATTGAAGGGATTCCTGGAAGTCCATGCCTCAAAGAGATACAAAAAATTATTCTGACAAGTACAGCCCACACTTTACGAAGGGCTTTATCTATGTAATAATTTCGAATCTAGATGGTGATTTTAGGTCAATGTCGCAAAAATGTTATTGAAATACGCGTGTGCCCAATGCTTTATTTCACATCGCCAGATATTGCAGCGCCGTATTTCGTCATTTTCATGTGGGCGACAGTAATCGCTTTGGTCAAAAGACTCTTCCATAACTGTCTCCATCTGCCCGAGTGGGAGCAATAAAAGGCTGTTATCTCCTGCAGTCCGTTTTCACATATTTCAAAGAAAATCGAAATGATATCAACAGGCTTTACTCATATTCAATACAAGTTTCCATTTACAAGTTATTGATGTGTTGTAGGGAATTCAGGAACTGTATTCTTCGACTCGTTCAACGTATTCTTTATTCTTGTCACTCATTCTGAAATTACGAAAACTACTTCAAGAAAATTTTTTATGTTCACACACACACACACACACACACACATATATACACACACATATATATATATATATATATATATATATATATATATATATATATATATATATATATTAATCATTACACCTCAAGCAAAGACGCTTTACGTTACAGGGAGTCAAATAGAATGAGAAGACTTTAGTGAGAATTGAAGAAAAAGGACAATAAAGGCACAAGAATCAGGAAGTCAGTTTAAATGGAAGGTCAGTTGCCATCAACTGACGCTGTATTTACAGTTAATAAACCATTTTCTCTCCAAAATCATTGCAATGATATAAAGGTCAGTAGATTGAGGAAGATGGTTGATTGAATCGTTTTTTACAGTTTATCAACTATTTGAAACTTATTTAAAGCTCGAAGATATTCTAGATTTTACGAATTTTCGAGTTTCGGCAAATGTAAGAGTTTATTTTGCAACAAGTATTTATAAAGTAAAGTAAAAATATTGCTATTTTTTCAAAAATTTATTAATTCAGTAAATGCTTATAAACGCTCATGAATATTCATCAAGCTAACTATATATATTTGCAATAAGTACCGCGCATATATAATATATAAATAATATATATAGAAATTATATATATATATATATTGATAGATAGATAGAAAATTTAAAAATATATATATAATTCCATCGCTACACAAAAATTACTATGTTTCGAAACTGGTAATCCGTATTTAAAGTTTAATTTCAATATTAAACCTTAACTGTTGGATGAATAACTATGCAACTATACAACGAAATGTTTTATTAATTTATAGTTTTAAAATGGGTGTGTAATCTGGGGTTAGTTTTCATTATCAAGAGGTCTCTGCTTTCATGAAAGTAGGAGTTATATGTCATGTTTTTGGAGTCGTGTAAGGTTGGGTTGCGCTTTTTTTTTGTCAGGCTACAATGGCTAATTATATCAGGCTTTTGTATTTTTATTACTATCTGCTAAAACTCCAACTGATTGATGTTGTAGTTACAGTCCTATTTGTTGTTTATTTATTTGTTTTTTTTTATTGATGGTTTCTTAAAGGGGCGTTAAGATTATGATGTCGCGATGGAATAATATTTTTTTAAAATAATTATAATTTTGGCTCTACTTCTGTATCGAACATTGATTTTTAAAATTTAAAACAAAAATACTAAAGAACTTCGGATCATCAATCTAACAGTTCTTTCCTATATTATGAATACACACACACACACACACACACACACACACACATGCCCACACACAGATATATATATTTATATATATACATTCATATTATATATATATATATATATATATATATATATATTATAAATTAATAGATTTAAAATATGGTTTTACCGCTACACAGTGATAACCATGTTTCAGAAATGGAAGCTAAAGCCCCTGAATTTAATTTTGTTATTAAACCAAAGACATTAACTGATACAACGACAATTAAAAATTGAAACCTCTACCACCCCTTGTCTAGATGAATGGATTTATCGGTAACCTTGGAAACCCTCAAATTATGAATCTTTCCTGTGTCGTTAACAACCGTAAATTTTAAAAAGTAAGTTACTCCAAAATTCGCTTGATGAGGAAATGGAACTAATGTCTTTGGTTTAATAACAAAAATAAAATTCAGGGGCTTTAGCTTCCATTTCTGAAACATGGTTATCACTGTGTAGCGGTAAAACCTTATTTTAAATCTATTAATTTATAATATTAATGCTCTGTAAATTTAAATTTACATAGAGCACTATTGTGTAAAAATAAAAATATCTATAAGAACACCGGATTTTATATCTTACTGTTCTTTCCTTATATATATATATATATATATATATATATATATATATATATATATATATATATATATATATATATATATATATTATTATTATTATTATCATTATTATTATTATTATTTGATAATTAGCAGGGATAATTCCAAAGAGGATATATATGGAAAGAGAGCTCAATGTAAAAACAGAGCAAATATAATAATGATGAAAGAGGAGACTAGGAATCTAAAGTAATAATTTATATCATGGTATCAGACCTCTTCTCTTCAGACCAAACAATTTTACAACAATAGATTAATTTTAAATTTATACAGACACTAGAAACTTTCCCTATATTACTATCCCTCGCTATGTCTCTCTCACTCTCTCTCTCTCTCTCTCTCTCTCTCTCTCTCTATATATATATATATATATATATATATATATATATGGTTCTCTCCCTTTCTCTCGTTCTCTTTCTCTCCCTTCCCCCTTTCCCCTTATTAAAACCTTATTTTAAAATCTATATCTTACCCTCTTATATTTGAATTTTTTTTTTTGGCTTATGTTTGGATGAATTTAAAATTCATCTCTTGTAAAACTGTTTGGTCTGAAGAGACGGGATCTGTCTGATACCGTGAAATAAATTATTACCATGCAAAACAAAAAAGAAGTTTCCTGAAAGGTACCATTTCTTTATAACAGAATATTTAATAATTACAGGAAGATATCTCCTTACTGTATTTGAAATTCATACTGGTATTATTATTTATTTTCTCCGAATGTCAATTTTACCGATTTGTTCAATCTTTAATGAGAACATTTTTTTCTTTATTTCCTCTTTAAAAGATTTTATTTTTTGAGTTTGAATTTCTCAGAAAATAATTTTGAACGTAGTCGATCTAAATTGAAATTTATTTTCATTAATTGTCTTTTATTAAATGTATCCTTAAACCTATTTCTACATTTTCCACAAGAGATATGCACTATAACTCACATCAGTGAAAATAAGAGAATGAGTGGATATTATATATGAATTTGCGTAATAGAATTTACGTAGGCGCAAATAGTGTACCCGACTGTGAAAATGAATTAGACATATCTTACAAGAAACGAAAGAACTGATGCAAAGGTAATACGTATTATAATGTGATTATATCTCGAATAAAATTGGAAATTTCGATTAACTCAAACGGTTTTTGTTTTTAAAAATAAAAACTTTTATTTTTTTAAATTTTTCTACCAATTTTTGCAGCAATCAATCATTACGAATAAAGTATTTCTTTTTAATACCGATTAAAAATGTTGTGCTTACATAAAGTTCTTATAAATCTTATTCAGCAATGAAACAAAAAGTGAAGATTATTTCTAAATAGCATGAAAAAGAACCTGTTGAAGTTGCAATTATACTGTATTTCATCGCATATATCCGGCTTCGTTTATATTTGATAATGTTTTGAATACTATAGATAGTGCCTTTGACAAATTTCAAAGTTTAAGAGCGGAAACTGCAAAGAAACTGTTGCTAATAACCTGAGAGTGAGGTGACATTTTGTATATACGAGAAAATAATGCCCGGAAAACTTAATACACTCAGGACAGAGAAAGAAATAGAAGCAGAAAAAAACGGGGTTTCATTTGACAAGTTTGAGCAAATGGCTGGCGAATGAATTAACTAAACAAAGGTTCGTAAAGGAGGAAAAAAGATGAGAAGCTGTGGAGGACAATTATCGTAAAATGACACATAGAGAGAAACAGATTACATCTTTATGAAGTCAGGCGAAGTACAATGGCATTCTACGGCATCTGGATAAACTTTAACCTGCAGTACTTATAAAATTCCCATATTTATCCGCAAGAGTTATTTTTAAGTAATTATTTTGACAGTATCTCCGCCTGAGGCAGATTCCATTATTTGAAGGACTTAAGAATTTCAGTCATTGTGTGTTTTTGAGGGCCGATACTTCCCCACGAGTGGTTCAGGTTATTGGGGTATAGGAAAATTCTAAAATTATAAGGTCACTAGAAATATAGTTACTTACTCAAAATATTGTTTTTTGTTGTTTTCATACATAAAATAAATCGTTTTTACAAATCCAGAATTTAGAAAATAATTTGAATGTGGAAAATATCAGGAAGCAGGAAATTATTAGTATAGCAAATAAATTCACCAATATTTTAATACAAATGTTCAGAGCTGTACTAAATGATAGGCCCAAGAGACACTCAAGGTTGAGTATTAATGGTGTATAAACATTTGAAAAGACAAGAAATGCAGTTTATGAAGTTATGTTGGAAAAATAACGGTTAACTCTCAGTGTTGTATGTTAACAACAGTGCTGATCTCAGCTCGACTTTTTCTCTTGGCCGCCGATCGCCAATCGTTTCGGTTTGGCAATGAAATACTTCAGCACAGAGAATATTAAATTAACTATTTTCATTAATCATATCGAGATGTACTTTATCTAACTATCCAGTGGGGGTTGTCCCTACCCTCACTGGGAAGCCGTTTAGGACACAAAAAAACACGTCTACATCTCTTTACGGGTAAAAAATAACATTTTCTCCTATTTCCTTCCCACACTAGCTCAGCCAATCAAAATCTACTTCTGTATTTCACATTTGACCCTAGCTGTCTACCTCCGGAAGTCGGAGTCGAGATGTATTTCCTCTAAAAAATAATAGTGCTAAACTATTATTTAATATCGGCTTGAAAGGTCAAGATTGCAATGATCGTGAAAACATCCTACTGTGAGTTTGTGCCACCAGCAGTTCTTGGTAAGAAGCAGTCCGACTGGAAATTATTTATTACTAACAGAATTCGAAGGGAACGAAGATGATTCATCCTTGTGTACGTGCCTTGGCAGGTCCAAGCTGAAAACATCAGGCCTGGGATAACCAAAGAATACAGCCCGTCATTAAAATAACGATCGAATAGTGAGCGGCTTGCGAAGTTTCGTCTGGGGGAAACCGATTCGAGTGTGGAAAAAAATTCTTTATATGGATGATTTTGTTAGGACATTTGTCCTCATCTTATACTACCATATTCACAATTGACAGATATTGAAGGATTCGTACGAACCCGATATACCGAAAATGTCGAGGGAATTAGAAAAGTCCCAAATACGAACCATCTGACATTCATGCACCGATGACTTATGACTCATCCATTCAGAATTGGCACAAGACTTCCTGTGAATTCAAGGTTAGCCCGTCTGCTCGCAGAAAAAGCAGGGCATACCCTTGTCCGAGAAAGAATCCCTGATAACCGTTAGAACAGAAACTGCAATTCGATATCTTCTAGAGGCTCGAAGCATTCTTCAACAGGATTACCGGCGAAGAAGACCGAATTAGGATCCAACATAACCTGGATAAATCCTTTAAATTTGAATTCAATGCAGCCAAGACCCACCAAATACAAAAAGTAAACAGACTGAATGATAAGAAGATGACGAACAAATGCCACTACCCCCAGTAAACACAGTAATCATCATCAGTCAACACCAGTTGAGTGCCTCTGAGGAGTCAGTACTAAACAAGGGTCCCAACTTCACCACAGTCAACAGGCGGATACCATACTTGGACATCACTGCTCGAAGCGTGGAAATAACCTTGAATATTCTGGAGGCTCGGGCAGATGCGTTAAGATGGAAATTGAGACATGTACAGGAGAATGCCAAGCCGTCAAAATCAAAGATCATGAAACTGGGTAGGCTGGATATCAGATTCTTACAGAGGAATGAAAACATCATCATACGACCAGCTGACAAAGGCAATGCGACTGTCGTAATGGACATGTCGGAATATACAGGAAAGCTGGAAGAATTCATTAGAAATGTTAGCTACAATAAAGAAAGATGCAACAATGATAACATAACGAAAACTGCCGCAGGTGAATATGGCAATACAGATGAGGACAACATAATGTAAATAATTACAATACCACTTCTCGGAAATATAGACAAAATAATTCATCACCCATACTGGCGCGTAGTCGATTTTGATCAAGACAGGCAAGTAAGGACTGGGCAGATTCAGTTCAAAAAGTATTTAGACACAGGCTATAATCTTCAACTATTTTGTTATTGACACAACGTTTCGACTGTTGTTGTGCATCCCGGCATTCATCAGGTGTCATGTCGATCCGGTTAACCTTCAGGTAATTTCGAACTGAAATCATTTTTTTAAATAAACTGGTGTAGATAATTCTCATTCCGTCTAGGGATATCTCGACTAGTACTTATTTGATACTGTTGAGTTGGTGATCTCCCTATTTCCACCGAGTTCTGGTAAGCGTTGTCCTGTCCAGGGGCAAAACTCACAAATACTATGTCACAAATTTCACGAACACTTTTATCCACTTTTATCCACTAGACTTGAATTCAATACCTCGAGTTAAGGTCACAGATATAGTTACTCATGTTACGTAATACATTCGAAAAATGTATAAATCGATATACTTGGACTCCGACACATCTTGACAAACATCCACTCAATGTCAACCCCTGACAAAGAACTAGTCATCATTCGTTGAATTTCCTTGCGTTTAATGTCCGTTGGTATTAACTGCAATCTGGATAATCGTTCTCTAGTTATGTTAATGTTAATATTAAGCGTTTCTTTATAAGGAAACATTTTGCATTAATTGACCAAACAGTCATGAGTGTCTCTTGAAACCTATAAACTTTCTATTAAAACAATTATTCAACTAAACAGTTTTCTGATGTCCTCTGTTTTCGTTCTTTCCAAAATTACTCGAGGATTAATTCCTTACCTTTTATTAAAAAACAATAAGAAATTTATTCACTGAAAAAAAAGTTTGAACAAAGTAACTGTAAACAATTTTTTTCTATCCTCCGCCAGCCGCAATGATAGAGAAAGCATTACCTCGAACCATCGCCAACGAGACATCCTGCAAAAGCCACTCCGTTTCGCGTGGCTCATCCCTTAATCGAGACACAATCGCGCCAATGCTCCGAAGGAACGCCATCGAACGAGTGCCAATAACCCCAGAAGTCTCCACTGCCACAGGAGTAAAAAAAAATCTATCAGCAAGAGAAGTATATTTAACTATTTTTTTTATCTCTGCGTTCCGGGTGACGGACCCGGGCTGAACCGGGGACCTGATCAAATTACCGGCCGAAAATGTATCCGCACAGGTCGCATCCCATATCAACGACTTACCCATTTTATTTATTTTATTTGACGAACTATGGAACGTCAGCATCTTGACTATATCATAGAGTTACACGCGATACTCATTTTCGTTGTTGCTGCCATTGAAAGTTCTCAAGAAATATGGTTTCTGTTATCTGGAACAGTTGTTTGTGATTATGTAGCGCTAGTCCACAATGTTCCAAAACGGACGGTCTTTGCCAAAATATTTCAGAAACGGGTTTGGCGCCAGGCATGAACGACTCAATTTGATGAGACTATTTAAAAACATGACTCAAGATTTAAGTTAATGTCTGGGATTAGTAGAAAACTACCTCTAGCATACCCTATGTCATGTTAAATTCCCTTATCTCATATACTAAATTAGTAATAGGGATTTTCTAAACGCGGTTTAGACGTGGCACAAGGCCGAAAGTATGGGGCATCCAGTGTGGATCGAAGTCACGACTCATCGTAACTGATCTAGCAAGACAAGCTTTCTAACCATTACACGAGGTGCAGTTATGATTTTCTAAGCACTGCTTTGATGTGGCATGAGGTCAAAAACATGGAGTACCCAGTTAGTTTCGAACTCACTTTTAATATTTATTGCGAGACAAGCTTTCTAACCACTACACCACGTCGAGGTGCGTAAATTAAAAAAATATTACTGATACATACACCAAAATATATTTACTAATTCTTATATCCTGATAACTGATAATTATAAGAAAAGTAATACCATAAAAATAAAATCCCAGTGTTGACGATATATATATATATATATATATATATATATATATATATATATATATATATATAGTCAAACCTAATGAGACAGACAAACCTACCAAGGTTTCACTTAGGCAAATTGTCAGGGCCAGCTGACCCTGACGATCTGCCTAAGTGAAACCTTGGTAGGTTTGTCTGGCTCATTATGTTTGACTAGGTTTGCTCTACGTTTGTATCGAGCTCTTTAGTTAGTTGTTTACTCGGATCGGGGTTTTTTCTTTGGACCTTGAACCTGTATCTGTGTGATTATTTTCGACAGACTTTCATGTTCCTAGCTCTTTCTTTTTAAAAACATTTTTCCCTTCCAGATTGATTTGGCTATTGTTAAATCAAGAATTCGAAGGTTTTTCGACACGAGTATAGTTACCTATATATATATATATATATATATATATACAGAAATATAGTCTTAAGGTGTGCTATATTTATGGGGTAAAGTGCTCAATATCAGAGATAGAGCGTGTGTAAATATAAAAGTGGACATGGAAGTCAGCACTTAGAGGCGACAGTCTGTTTCATGCTAGTGCAATCGTCAGGCGACTCCGATTGCACTAGCATGAAACAGACTGTCGCCTTTAAGTGCTGACTTCCATGTCCACTTTTATATTTATATATATATATATATATATATATATATATATATATATATATATATATATATATATATAAAAGTGAACATAGAAATCAACACTTAGAGGCGACAGTCGGTTTCATGCTGGATGCAATCGTCAGGCATCCAGCATGAAACAGACTGTCGCCTCTAAGTGTTGACTTCTATGTTCACTTTTATATTTATACACGCTCTATCTCTGATATTGAACACTTTATCCCATAAATATAGCACATTTTAAGACTATATTTCTTCATATATATATATATATATATATGTATATATATATATATATATATATAATATGTTAGTTTATAGAAGCAAAGAAAGGAGAACTAAACTATTACGTGATATATGTCCTATTGTGTTTCGAAGTTGAAAAGAATTGAAGCAGCAGAAACGTGGGTCTACAGAAGGAAGTAGAGGATAGCATGGGTCAAATACGGAAGCAATGACGGGGTTTTGAAGAAAATAGAAACAAAAAGAAAACTTATACTTAACATCAGAAAGAGAGCGCTGACATTTTCTGGAGCATATAATGATGAAGGAGGGCTTGGAAAATCTGTTCCTCATAAGACACATTGAGGACAAGAGTAGCAGAGAAAAACAACGCATAACCTACCTAGCGAGATGTGTAATGTAGAGTTTCGGAGAGATATCAATACAAAAAACATTAAGAAGAGTTACCAAGGAGAGGAAATTGTGGAGAGCCATAATTGCCATCATCCTGAAGGGACACGGCTCATAGGAGAAAAAGGACAGAGTAAAAGAACGAACTTGAAAAATGTATAAAGGGACAATGTTTACAAATAAAAAAAACAATTTATTTAGAGCTGCAAGGGAGAAGAAATTGTGGAGAACCATGATCACCTACGTTCTGAGAAGACACTGCACAAAAAGAAGAAGAAGAAGAAGAAGAAGAAGAAGAAGAAGAAGAAGAAGAAGAAGAAGAAGAAGAAGAAGAAATTTTCATTTTTTAAGTGGGGATGATAACGTTAAAAAGTGTAATTATGAGCGCTCTGTCCGTACAAATAACAACTGACCCATCAATGAACGTTAGTTATTTTGATATAAACCGGAACCCAACTTAGAATGAGGCAAAATATGTGAGAAAAAAGTTTAAGAAATATTGTATTGCGCGAATTTTGTAATGGGGAGGACATCAAACACCAATCTTTTTAACGTAGGCAGATATGTTAACTAAAATAGACCAACAGCTAGTATTTATTCATATTTGTTGTAATTAAAATGGATTCACGTGAAGTAGTTTGTTTATTTTTTCACCATCATTAAAAACTTAGGTTCTGTCCTATCACGATCAACTATGGCACTCTCAATGGAACTTCATACCGTGCATGTCTAATGGCTCTTAAGTTTAATCCAGATCTTAGGTGAAACTTAAATGTACAATTGAATTGTTTGGGATTTTTTTAAAATCATTTCACCCCAAGCAAGGCGATACTGTCATTAGGGCGCAAGGATTTACTAGGAATGAAAGAGAATGAAAAGTAGGTGAAAAGGACAATAAAAGAATTCAGTACGGGAAGACAGAAGATGGTGATTGAAGTTTCATTTAACTTTTTAAAGACTATATTTTTTTCTTTTGCAATACGTGAGTTGAAATTATGTGGCGATAAACTACATCCGCATCATGGGTGTGGCGATAAACTACATCCGCGTCCTTGGTATGACGATAAAATAGTATTGTTGAAGTTATTGCTAACATTTTTGTCCAGATTTTCAAAATCTACGTTTTGTTCAATTTCGGAATCTAATCAATGGAATTTTCATAAGCTGATTTGTTTGGAAAAATAATTTGACAAAAACCCTACTTCGTGGTTAAATAATTAATTTAATTCAATTTTATACGATTTTATGGTAAACAATAGTTTTATGAAAATTCCTTTTTTCCCCTTTTTTTTCACAGCGAAGAATAAGTTTTTAGGATTTCTTCCTCTTGAGCATGCAACATACAACTAGGCATGCGTAAATATTTGTTTCTTGAGCCAAATTCCAACTTTTCGAAGCGTTTGGCTTTGAGATTTGTTTATAGTTCTCGTAAACGAAGAGTGAACCGGAAACTGGATTTCTGTATATATATATATAAACGGAAGAAAATATATGCGAAAACAATATTTTTATTAAATAAGTATTTGTTATTTTAATCATTAAATTGTTTTATAATAGTGGGATTATTTTGTATGTTAAATAATAAAGCTTTTCATTTTTGCAAACAAATTTATTTTTCTAAGCTATGCCTCCCCCTAGCAAAATCGGCTGTACTTTGTAACCTTTTACATGTTTGCACTGCTCTCCCGAAAATTTGGTTAAACTGCATCCAACAGCAAGGCCTCTGATCAGGAGGTTTTGAGGAAGCGTGGTACCACCTTTTAATTGGTGGTGTTCCCAGGTCCACCCTGACCCGGGCTGGTAGCACCTGTTGGGTTCCCAGCTATGGGCAAATTGTGAACTTCCAGATCTTTTCCAAACTTCCAGGTATTTTCCAGCACATTTCCACGTCCTGAGTATGACGACAAACTACATCCGCGTCCTGGGTATGACGACAAACTACATCCGCGTCCTGGGTATTAAGACGAACTACATCCTCGTCCTGGGTATGACAACAAACTACATCCGCGTCCTGGGTATTAAGACGAACTACATCCGCGTCCTGGGTATGACGACAAACTACATCCACGTCTGGGTATTACGACGAACTACATCCGCGTCCTGGATGTGGCGATAAAATACTTCCGCGTCATGGGTGTGGCGATAAACTACATCCGCGTCCTGGGTTGGCGGTAAACTACATCCGCATATTTGTTGAAACAATGATGTTGCCAACTATACATTTTTGAAACAAAATTTGGTTTCGATCGGTCAATGCACCGCTATTTTAGAGAATGTGATAAACGGTGGAACGGATGGACTGGCGGACAAACGGAAGTCACAGAATTTTATATATAGATTGTAAGTGGTGATGCTGGAAAAATGGTAGGCTCTTTCTATCGCCCAGGAAGTATATGGCACTGTCATACTTTATCTCTACAAGAGTTAAACCAAAAATGGATTATTGCTGCCATAAGAAGCCCGATTTTCTCAGTCCTTATTTTCCTGGCTTGTTCAAAACCTTTTAATGAAGCTTTGTGGTAGAAAAAATTCTCCAATCGGTAGATTAATCAAAGACGAAATGTTGCACGCCAATCAAAGTACTCTCGCAATTTTCAAGGCAAATATTCAGATGAGCCCAATTCTTTAATTTCACCTGTTCAGGGCTTTACTCCTCGAAGCCTCCATGAACTTTCTACGGACACGAATCACATTCATACACCTCATATTTCAAAAGTAAATAAAAGTTCTATTCAAATAACTTTTTCTTTTCAAACCGTTAATCTGAAGAAAAAAGGTCCTACATAGTTACCTCCCTGACTACTATAATCTTAACCTCTTCAAGTGTCCATATTTATCTAGCCTCCTTATCCTTACAATCCTGCTAGCTCTTCTTTCCATATATCACACCTTGTAACAATCCTTTAACTTCAGCGGCTCCCGAGCCTTTATTGGGTGAACTTTATAGGAAAAAAGATTTATTTCTATGCAGCTTTAAGTTGCATTGAGGAAAATTACAGTCATTACATTGTTCGATTGTAACCAGCTGAAAGAACCTTGTCGAATCGATTAAATTATACGCAAGCGAATGTTTAAGACGCATAGCCAATCGAGTACAGTGCATAAAATATTGAAGAGCTCTCATAAAAAAAAGGACTAAGAGATTATTGGCTGGCCTATTTTACCTGAAATATCTTTCAGAGAACTGAATTATATATTACTTAATTTCATTTCTATTCACAGATTCTGAAAGCAGCTTCAAAAACTTTAGGATTTCGCTTAAAATAATGTCTTTGAATTACAAGAATAGAAGTACATGGATCTGTCATTGTAACATTTTAATCAAAATTTACAATCGAGTTGTATTACTAATATTAATAATATTAAGGAAGGATATTTTCTCGCTAGAATCCATTACACGTTTATAAATCTAACATTTTCGCTACATTGAATATTACTACTATATCTCGTCTACTGCTCCTTCTATATATCTTCAACCGGTTATATTTCAACCAAGGAATTAAAGTTATTAAGATACAAGGGATTACAGTCTATGGGAGAATTAGAAAACAGAAACATTATTAAGAGGCGAGAACAAAATAAGTGTAATCAGGTAGAAAGCGATTGAAATTGCATTTAAACTTTTGAAGTTGGCTGGAAAGCATGGAACCTGAAGAGAGTTCCATTATCGAGAAGTCCGAGAAACTGTTAACATAGAACTTACTGTTACATCTAGCCAACTGTATATCGGTGAGACCTCGACGCCAAACTAGTACTGCGTTTAAATTCATAAAGTCTGGTTACCATGGTAAAGTTACTATGGAAGTATTTATAGAAAAAGCAAATGGAGGAAACTTTACGGCAGGTAAATGAAGCCAGGATGCCAGATCAGGATGAATAATATTGCTGATTCTTCTCAGGATTTTATCAAAGATCTCTTGATATATGGCGAGAGAAGCAGACCATAGGCGGCAGCAATATTCTAAGCATGGACGAATGGTAGACATATAGTTATGCAAGATAGATTCAGGAGAGAATAATTGTCTAGCACAACACAGTGGGTAACATTCTTAGCAGCTGAACTGCTAAGACTACATTGAATGGATTAAATATAGTCTTTCCACTTCATATTAGCGGAGAACGTTAACCCGAGAGGGCGCAGTGAGTCACTCAGCTGGAGGGTAGCATCAGCCATATTGATGGAATGCAGAAAACGGGTCTCTCAGATGATTCATAGATAGCATCTTAATTTTGGAGGCGTTAGAATAAACATGTCATGCTTTGCTCCAGTTAATAGACATCAGCTGTCAATTTTAAATGGTTGTGTCAATAGCAGAGATGCCAAGTTGAAAGGTAATGCCTTCGGGAAGGTCGTTAAAATGAATGACCAAGCAGGACCAATGATAGAGCCATGCGGAGTGCCTGCATTATTGCAAATGAATCCAGAATAGATCCACAACTGTGGAACGTCCTTCCGATTTCTTGCTTCCCCGATAACTACAATCTTCAAAAACTGAAGCGTAAAGTCAATCGCCATCATTCGTTTTTTTTTTTAACCTTGTTCCATTTTTGTTCTTTCCTCAATTCTCCCATCCCCCAGTCTTCTCATTCACTTTCACTTTAACGCCCTGAGGTCTAGTAACATTATTGTCTTGTTTAGGAGGAAAAAATTAACACACACACACACACACACACACACACACACACACACACACACACACACACACATATATATATATATATATATATATATATATATATATATATATATATATATATAATTCGCCCTTGCATGGAGTATTGCTGCCATAAATGGTCTGGATCCCCTTCTGTTTGTCTCAAGGTCCTTGATAAAAACCAAAGACGGATATGCAATGTAATTGGCCCTGATCTGGTATCTCGTCTGCAGCCGCTCTCACACAGACGTGTCGTTTCCCCCTCAAATACTTTCACAGTAACTGCTCCGATGAGCTGCTTTCGCTGGTTCACAGACTTCAGGAATTTAAGCGCTCATCTAGGCTGGCATCTCGCTCTCACCCTTTCACTGTTGAAACTGTTAAATGTAGCCGTCTCTTCTACTCCAATAACTTCATGTCTCGCACTTCTCGTCTGTGGAACTCCCTCTCCATTTCTTGTTTTCTTGATAGCTATAATCTCCAACTATTCAAATGTCATGTCAATCAACGTCTCCAGATGCCTTGATCTATCCCCTAACCTTCTCTTCATCCTTTCCTCTATCACTCCTCTTGGCTCTCGGTCCAACTCTCTGTAACGCCTTGCGTGCTAGTGGCTTACCGCCTTGCTTGCAGTTGAATGCTTAATATATATATATATATATATATATATATATATATATATATCGGGGGTAACACAAAATTGTCCAAATCGTGTAAAAGTAAGATTGTCAAATTGTCAGATTAAGCTTTGAACCGTTGTATCTTTGAAATGCTTAAAGATATCTTACTGGAATTAAGTCCTGATTTTTCCCTCTCACCATTGCTCATTTGAGAAGACAGTGGGGCTGACATAAAACAATTTTAACTTGTTCTATTTCTAGCTGAATAACTCATAGGGTTTTTCAGTGATTCTTCCTGACAAATGGTGCCAAGATGGCTAAATGTCTTATCTGAAATCCTGGGAAAATGAAACATAATTAGTTTAGTGTTTTTTAGATATTAAACATTTTGTGGGATGAAAAATTAACGCATACTGTTACACGATTTGTACAATTATGCTGATACGCAGTGTATATATATATATATATATATATATATATATATATATATATATATATATATATATATATATATATATATATATGTATGTATGTATTTAATTTAAAGAAAAAGAGACCACTTTAAGACTCCATTTGTAATAATTTATTTCACCAGAAAATTTTATTTTTCTGTGGATCTTTAGACTTCACTTTCAAAAGGTAAAACGAAAAATGAATTTGAAATTTACACTTTTGACGGGCAGTATTAAGCTTATATAAGTTGACATAGAGGGTGGGGTGGGATGGTGTGAGAGACATGACCGAGTTTAGAGAGGGAAGGGAGAGCTTTAAAATTTATTTTTATATTTATTTTTATTATAATATTTAATATTGAGGAAGGAGTGGGTAAGAATCAGACATTGACCTATTTAATTGGTCAAATCAACAGAAATGATATGGGGAAAGGAAAAGGAGAAAAATATATACACACACAGATATCTATTTATCTATGTGTTTATCTATCTATCTATCTATCTATCTATATATATATATATATATATGAAATAAAAGATAGACGTTATTTACTGTTTTACTATCTTTCAGTTTCAGTTAATATTATTCGCACATTTTCAGGATCTATTACAAGAATAAAATGATCAAGTTCCTAATGTATCGTAGTCCTTCAGGTTCCAAGGAAAATGATTCTAGCTTGAAAGAAATCTGGTCTCTGCTTAGGAAGCTAATTAGAAAGGTTCATGCAGTCGGATTTAGACTGCTTCTCATTAAATCACTTCAAATTAACAGCATCTTTCTTATTCAATACGAAAATAACTATTCCTTTGGGGTTCGATTAATTTGACAAAAAAAAAAAAAGAAAAATGGTTGGCCGCTTGTCCGTCCGGTTCACTAGTTTTCTGTCGAAAAGTTTTTGGCCTATGAGAATTGAAAATGAGGATTTAAGAATCAGTGAAGGAGGAAAGCAAGGTTGGTTGTTAATAGAAACAGACGTAATTTGTATAGATTAGAGCGAAGATGAGGGTAAGCATCAAAGAAGTGGGGAGAGATGAACTGACAGCATAGGAAGCCGAAATAAATAGGAAAACATATCTAGAGAGAGAATGAGAGAGAGTGAGTATGAGGAATGGGAAGAAGAGATAGATGAAGCGAGAGGGAGTAGGCTGAAGGGTTTGATATATAGAGAGAGGAAGAGAGAGAGAGAATTAGAATAGATAATCATCAAGGGATCCGGGAAAGAGACAAAGAAGAAGAGAGATTGATTAGGAGAGACAGTGAGGAATAAAGTATCATGCATTTGATAAAATTGATAGAGAGAATGAGGAGAGGTGGGAGTAAAGGGAAAAGGAGAGGGAACACATGATAGATGCATAGAGAGCAATAAATAGATAGAGAGGAAGAGAAAAAAGAGAGAGGGATAAAGTGATTTGAATGGAGGGGGGAAGAGACATTAAAAGTACAAATGGTTTGAAATGATGAAAAAAGATGGGGAGCGGAAATAGATTTGAAATAACATATTTCGAGGGAGGATGGGAAGAATGGGGTGGGGTAGGCATAGAGAAAGAGCGGGGTTGAATAGAGGAGGGGTATAGACAGGCAGAGGAGAAATAGGGATCGAGGGAGTAGAGAGAGGGAGTTAGAGAATATGTTTAGCAAAAAGGCTGTAGTGAGAGGTAGGGAAAGATTGACGAAATAGATTGAGAGAGGAAGAACGAGAGTGAAAGAGAGAGAGAGAGCGGAAGAGTGGGGAGATATGAAAAGAGAGGGTGAAAGAAAGAGCGTTATAGAGAAGGAAAATATATATATAGAAAAAAGACTGAAAGTGATGTCATAGAGAGGAAGAATGAAGGAGCACGAGAAAAAATAGGGAGGTATGGATATGGCTAGAGAGAGAGAGATAGAAAGAGAAAGAGAGAGAGAAAGAGAAAAGAACAATAGTGAAAGATAGAGAGAGTGGGGGATATATAGCATCTATCTCCTATATCTATCTATCTATCTATGTCTGTAGGTGTATTTGCTCCCGTCTGCATCACCATGCGCTTGTTATCAACACCTCGCTCAAGTAAGGGTTTATCTCACTACCAGTTGGTTGTAAATCAAATTTGCCAACTATATTTTAGCAACAAAAGATATAAATATATATAGGAAGATATATACATATTCAAAAAGATATATAGAAAGGATGAATGGGAGTGAAGACAGTTTCTTTGTTTTTTTTACTCATGACTGTATCGGAGTAAGTCTTAAGACAACAGCCAATAAAGTATGCAGAATATATTACCCCTACTATATCGATTGATATGAATAACTTGGCATAGATAGATTGATAGTAACAGACAGTCATGAATCGCTAGCATTATAGGCAGGTAGATAAATAGGTATGGACAAGATACAACAGATTAACATTAACAGAGAGAGAGAGAGAGAGAGAGAGAGAGAGAGAGAGAGAGAGAGAGAGGAGAATGGAGAGAGGGGGAAAGGTATCGTTGCATCGCAACAGACTTAACCACACATTTATATAGACAGCAGCAGGCTTAGATACATGGTAAAAGGCTTGGTAAGAGGCTTAGAAAGATGAAGAATAGATACTTACAAGCTTCCCTTGATTAATTATCATTCGATTAATTCGATTTTGTGCATAGTGCATACGAAAATTGATTTTTTCGTATTTACCGTAGATAGCTACAAACTTAGATAGATAGATAGATAGAGAGAGAGAGAGAGAGAGAGAGAGAGAGAGAGAGAGAGAGAGAGTGTGAGAGAGAGAGATGGCAACAGATCGACAAATGTAAACGAGTAGAGAAATAACAAGGGATACTGAAAGATAGAAAGCGATAATATATATATATATATATATATATATATATATATATATGAAGAAATATAGTTCTAAAATATGCTATATTTATGGGATAAAGTGTTTAATAGCAGAGATAGAGTGTCTGTAAATATAAAAGTGAGCAATGAAGCAACACTCAGAGGCGACAGACTGTTTCATGCTAAACACAATCATCAGGCCACAAAATAAAACATATTGTCACCTCTGAGTGTTGACTTCAATGTTCACTTTTATATATATATATATATATATATATATATATATATATATATATATATATAACAGCTCAATCATATTTTCGGATATTTTATGAAATTTTACTATGGTGTAAGAAACTAAAAACCTTTAGACATTTAGTTCAAGAGTTATGGCCTCTTGAATTTTGGTGTCATTTTTTGTTGATTTCAAAATTGTACGATTTTCTGAATTTGGTATTTCATAACATTGAATTCTACAGAGATAGCAAATTGGCTACAGATTTTTTTCTTTTTCTTTCAGATTTGGCGGACATTTGGGCGATATTATTTTTCACACATAATTGCCATGACTTAAATAACATGATCCAATAGAGAAATAAATAAATTTTCAACAATAACACTGATTTATTTACTGCTGACTTTGATCCGTCTTAATGAAACACCCTTTATTAGAACACGTAAATAAAGCTAACTTCCTGTGAACAAGATCTGAATTGGTGTCTACATGTATCCCTAAGACAAAGTAACTTTCTCAAACACATTGAACCCCATTAAAAGAGATTACAAAATAGATTTTACCAATATTATAATATGCAACGACTATTAATATTTTTAGAACTCATCACTAATAACATTTCTTCGATATCTATACATGCATCCAATCCAATATAGCAGTACTCGATTTATTTATAACGTGTGTATATGTAATTTCACCTTTATAAATATAAGACTTGGTTCCAAACACATTAGATATATAGCCCCGATCTATTATTTGCATCTTTACAGTCTTATATTACATTTACATCCTGAGTACTAGTTTAATTTAATTGTTATAACCATAATATTATATGAAAAAAAGAGTGTTATCCCCCTTGATATCTTCTTTAGTCATTTAAAATTTAAATCTAAATTTAAATAATTTTTTAATTGTTCGCCTTTGGAACTTAAGAATTTGAATGATATAAATTATAAATAATTACTTCTAATATTTTATTTAGCAATATTTAAATAAATAACAATTAACGCACAATTTTGAATCATCTCCACGAGAACACGACCACTATAATGGTCAGAATATACTCCGTACCTGAAGATTGCAAGACTGCATAAAACTCCGAGTCGTGCTATAGGACGTTTGGTATTATGTATATTCACAGACACACACACTCCCCCCATATATATATATATATATATATATATATATATATATATATATATATATATATATATCCCTCACTGCTAGCACGATTCTGGGTTTCATGCACGACGCAATTTTTAGGTGCTGAGTATTTTTTATTATGAGCAGCACTATATGTGCGATATATTATACTTATATATTTACACACACACACACACACACACACACATTATATATATATATATATATATATATATATATATATATATATATATATATATATATATATATACATATATATATATATATATAACTCCGACAAGCAACAGTATCATTATCATTGATTTTATCATAAATCATTATCGTTGATTTAATTGTATTTACACCTGAAACCTGAGTCGTGCTAACGACATTGGATATTATGTATATTCACTAATATATACTTACAGTTCAGTCATATAACAATAACGTACGGGCAAGTATATGTGCGTGTATGTATGTTTTTATCGTACGCATATATATATATATATATTCAGTTAACAATACGAAAATAGCGTTTCCTACATTCCCGTTGCTAAGAACAATCTGTTTTTTGTTTTTATTAATTTTCTTTGTTTGATTAAATTCATTTCATTTCGTTACTTGCTTTGAAAAAGTCCGCATTAGGACGAAACGCGTCAGCAATTACTGTTTTCTTATTGTCATTTATTTACAAATATATATATATATATATATATATATATATATATATATATATATATATATATATATATATATATATATATATATATATCATAGTGTGCATCTTATATATTATATCATAAAGAAGTAATTTATACAAAATGGTTAATGACGAAATCATTTCACCAACAAGAATTAATGAGACATTAACTGACTATCAATTCCTTGAAAAATACGATTATTATATTTGAGATGTTGTCAGGTGGAATTGACGAGCCGAGTACTTTCAACAATTTCAAATTGTCATCTTCGGGGCGCAATTTTTCCATATACACGCAAAACCCTAAGAAGAAATATGTGTAGTGCAGACCGGAAGATGTCTTTTTAAAATATGATATTTATTGACAGTTAAATTATTTTGGTGCGTACGATGACGCTCCGCTAAATTTCTTGTTCAAATCAATCAAGTGAGAATTTTATTTGAATTTTGTTATATAATAAAACCATGAAATCTTCTTAGCGAAGTGATGTCGCCATTAGTCACATTAACATTGTAAATAAAATCTTTGTATAAATTGCTTCTTTATGATATATATATATATATATATATATATATATATATATATATATATATATATATATATATATGAAGAAATATAGTCTTAAAGTGTGCTATATTTATGGGATAAAGTACTCAATATCAGAGATAGAGCGTATGTAATTATAAAAGTGAACATAGAAGTCAACACTTAGAGGCGACAGTCTGTTTCATGCTAGATGCAATCGACATACCAAGAGTGCTGTTATTTTTCTCGGCTATTTATATATACGGGTCAGTGGTGCATTGTGGGTAGTCTATTTTGGCAGATATTTTACCGGAAGTCGTGTATTTGTTTATTCGTGTCAAATTATTTTGCTTGTTTTTATTTAATTTATTTTTGTTTTTTATCCTTTATATTTATTTTATTTTTATTTTTTATTTTGATCGGTGTTTTTATTAACGTAGTAAAAATTTGTTTATATAGCTTATTGTGGGTAGACTATTAAGTCGTTTATTTGTTTATTTATTTGGGTCAAATTATTTTGCTTGTTTTTATTTATTTTTATTTTTTATCTTATATATTTATTTATTTATTATTTTTATTTTGATCGGTGTTTTTATTAACGTAATAAATACACACACACACACACACACATATATATATATATATATATATATATATATATATATATATAGATAGATAGATAGATAGATAGATAGATAGATAGTTATGAACAGACTTATCGGATTAATAAATATTTGCTCTAGATCACATCAGTCTATGTAGAATAATGTTTAGGTGAATGCGTGTATTTATGTAATTAGGTACAAACTGTGGCAATCAGACAAAGATAAATAGATATCTGAATTCACTATAGGAAATAACGCTTAGGAGCGTAATGGATAGGTAACATGCTAACATTTTATGATAAGGACATTGGCAGAAGCCGGATGGGGTTCCTGTAAGTTAGTGAAGGACAATAAAATTTTCGAAAGTAGACGTGGAATCATCGGAAGATGATATTGTCAAAGAATCAGACTTCAAATGTCGCAGAGGACGGAAAATAAAGCACTGTACCATAGTGATATCAAAAATCTTGAACATAAAAGGTCATTAAATAAATATATATATTGTCGGCCGCCATTTTACCAATTACAGACTGAAAAAAGTTGTTTCTTCTGGCTTTTAATGTCCCTGGCAACATTATAATAGACTATCGCTGATTCTGCAGAGAAACATCCATCATTGGGTGCACCAGACAACGCATAAACCAAACTACTTTGATAAATGACCCACAGGAACAGATAGAATGTTGTAAAGGGAAACAACTTTTCTTGGAAAAGAAAAAAAAACATTTGGTCAATTAACAAACTGAAAATACAGTCTGCAATACTTCTTGCAGGTTTATTAATGAAACAGATTTTTTAACGGTCCCAAACACAAACAAAACATTTATTTTGATGGCCAGTCATTCTGTTCAAATGAAATTATAAACGAACGGTTGGAACATAAACATCGCAACTGGCAAATGTTTTACTCAAGGACAGGAAGAACTGATTTGATGAAGGATTTCTTTTGTTATTGTTGTGGTAGGATCCACCTAATTTGCATAGTGGAGTACCGACCATATAAATATGGTTGGTACCGGGAAGAGAGGGGAGGAATCAGGAGATTCAACCAGAGACTCTACCCGACTGCGACTCAGCCAACACATTCTCCAGGAACGGTCTTCCCAGGAATATACAAAAGACTATATGTAAATATTGTGTACACTTTCTTGTTTCAATACATTTTGTTCTAAGTACATTTTGTGTTGCATTATTATTCCATGCATTAGTCAAGTTTCAACAGTTATCGTCTCAATATTTATAGGTAATTCCATTTATTCTAACTTATATTTTTCGTCGTTACCAGCAATCGGTACATTGCTAAGGTCACTGGGATTACAGGTTGACCTTTTTCAAAGCATACCACCGGAAGTTACCCTACCCGGGTAATGATGCATCGGCAGCTTGATGTTGAATGTGGTCATATAAGAGTATAATAATTATATATTCAAATATATATTGTTAAATATAACGAAAACGAATGTTTATTATATTTGATCATGAGCCTTCGTATAGTGGCTTTAATTTCAGGAGAAAATAAAAAACAATCCAACAGTTGGACAATTTTTTATTATGCTGTTCCGTGATCTAAGCTTTCGGCTCACATGAGCCATCATCAGAGTGGTTATATGGACATTTCAACAAAGATATTCACCATCAAAGATGATATCCTGTTATGTTTACATTGTAGTTTCCAATGCAACGATAACGGTCGCCGAATAGCAGACACAGGTCGTAAATCGTGATGCGGTTCTATGACGTTATGAGAGAACGGAATATTAACAACAGAACCATATGTTTAGTTGCAGTTTAATGCATCACGAATAAGTTTTACAGAAGATAAGAAAAAACTATCAAATTCCATTTAAAACTTTTTAATTAAGACATCTCCAGCAGACTGCAGGGAATAGGAAATGCGGAATAGATTAATAATTGTAAGTAAAATGAAAAAGAAATGGAACAGAAATCTACTGTTATAGCCATCATTGTTGGTAGTGTTAAAACAGCTTGAAAAAGATTTATGAGGAAATAAATCTGAAGGAACATCGAAAGGGGCGAAGCAATGAAATCAAGCATGACTGATCATGTATAAAGAGAAAAAGTAGAATGAAATAAAAAGTATATACAGAAAAGATCACTGGAGAGTTAGCCATCTGAAAAATCAGCTCATATGTGAGGCTTTGAGGACCTCCCTAGTAGACTATGTATGGAAATCAGTACGATATGGGAGCCATTATCAAAGAAAGAATAGTGACAGCAAGGCTTTAAATCTTATGACGGTACCACGAGGGCCTTGTTGATAAAACCATTCGTTTGGGACTTTAATGACGTAGTAATTGTGAGCTCAGTCCCTGGGCCGTGCAGTGCAGACTTGAAGTCAATGAGTGAACAAGAATTGAGCAGTACGAAATAAGATCTAGACAAACGGAACAGAAACAATCTATATATGTAGATTCAGTAAAGGGTACAGTTCTGAAGTTTATCCGAATCACCTGATGAAGATGGTGAGTTCAATACCTGGTTAAGGCGGTGGAGAAGTTGGAGTTGAAAATTAACAGGAGATAACAGATAACTGACATCCATTAGATATGGTACGTGGAACTAGAAGTCTACCCCAGTGAGCGAAATAAAGGGTTCAGTTCGATATTCCAACCACCCGAAGGATGTCGGAGCGTATAACGCCCAATACGTTGTAATAAATATGGCGATAAAGATGAAGACAATAGTCCGAATAATGTAAATAGTGTACTTATTTGAGAACTATAGTTAGATCGGCAAAAGCAAAGACAAATGAAAGTATTAGAATATATAATTTAAACTAACAACCAAAGCAACATACCGCAGTCAGTACTGCAACATATTCGGAAAAGTATTTAAACAATGAAGGTGTGTCTTTATTGATGGTAACATCTAACTACAAGGAACACGAATACAGCAACATTCCCAAATAACTATCACCAGTAAAACGAATAAAAAGAATAACAATATTAATGAACATTGTGGTATATTTTGGAGCAGACAGAACATGATGTTAACTATTTAGGATTTAACTACATCATAGATGATGTACTGCAAGCGGTATATTGGAAAGCAATAGGTCGGTAGACGCCATGCCACAAGGGAGGCAATCATTGATTAGCCAATATGGAAGCTATATTTGAAATAGAAATGTGAATTTATCTTTTTTTAAACAAGTAGAACAATTCCAAAAATAACAATAAAAATTACCAAGTGATAAGAAGCAAAACAAAAATTAAAGCACACACACACACGCACACACACAGAGACACACACATACACACACACACACACACACACACACACACATATATATATATATATATGAGATATATATAGATATATATATATATATGAGATATATATTTTAATATATCAAGAACAGCATTGGGGAAATTGTATGACAAAGTGGAAAAGTTTACTTATGACGTGTTTCCTCCTTCAGGACTTCATCGGAAGAAATTTGTTATGTTGGTACGACTACGCATGCGCACAATTAATACTTATAATATCACCAAACGAAATAAAAAATAAAATAATATCCTAGTCTAGATATATAATTATATGTGTATGTGCGCGCGCGCGCGCACACACACACACACATATATATATTCACACGCACACACATATATATATACACACATATATACATACACACACACACACATATATATATATATATATATATATATATGTGTGTGTGTGTGTGTGTGTTTCATTAAAGACGGTAGACAAGGTACTGTGATTAAGCTTTTTATTTTATTTTTCTTGTGTTCGAATTAGTGTTTTCTTTTCTGGGCACAGAGTGTGTAGAAACTGTCCAAATGTTTTGTAATTCCGAGCGCTTTCGGCTATGTTTTATTTTCCGAACAGATCCAGTACATCGGTCACACTACTACATACCTATCCAGACGACTTACGTTACACCTATCCAACCACAGCTCCATAAGAACTCATTTAACCCTCCCCCACAAACCTACCAGACACCATCCGCAGCATAATAGTAGAAAATACAAGTATAAGAACCTCATCCACATGTAAGAAAGATCAAAAAAACTAATGAAAATGGAAAAAGTCAATACTCAGTAATATTAACTACGAACACGGCCAAAATGTGTTAAAATAAAGAATTTTTCGTACGTATCCTGTGTCCTTTCTCAACGAGAAGATGAAGTGAGACTTTTTGAGGGCGGGCGTTTTTTCTTTCCTCACATGTGTTATATTACTGTCATTACTTATTATTATAAGATTTAGTAATTTTGGATTAGCCTAAAACTACTAAATCTCATCATAATAACATTACCTTTCATAGGCCTTCTATATCTACATATTAGAAGAGGCATGAATATACAATGTTTCTTTACTATTTTATATATACCGTATATACTCACGTATCATGCGACTTTTGAAGACCTAATTTAGAAGGTATTTTTAAGGGGGTCGCATGAGACACGAGGTATAAAATTAGCGTATGTACTGCTGGCCCTGGTTACGCCGTTGACCAAACTATAAATCCGTTTACTTTAGCTAAATTAACTTCAAAATTAGGTCTTCAAAAGTCGCATGATTCGCGAATATATCCGCAACATACTAGTAGAAGATATAAGCATAATAACCTCTTCTAAATGAAAAAATAAATAAATAAAAATAATGGAAGTCCTCATAATGAAAAAAAAGAAAAAAAAAGTCAACAATTAACAAAATTAACTATGAACACGGCCATAACGTGCTGACCGTGTTTGGAAAATACAACATTCCTATAACTCTAGATACATACATAGTACAAACCATAAATTCAGTTAAAAGTAAAAATAAAATTATCCTTGATAATGGCTAAAAAAATAGCGGAAAGCGCTCGGATATATAGAATTTTTGAACAGCTTTTATACATTTCTTATCCAGAAAAGAAAACGCTTATACGAACATAAGAAAAACTGAATAAATATCGCACTATCTTTCCGGTCATCTTTAATTAAACTTGTATACAAGAGGGACTGCTACCCTAATACACAATTTTATGTAAAGCATTTTTCATGCGGTATTGTAAAATCTGCATTTTTTTTTTAGGTATTTTAAAAAGGTACCGTATATACTCATGCGACTTTTGTAGACCTAGTTTTGAAGTTAATTTTAAGGGGTTCGCATTATACGCGAGATATACAATTAGCGTATATACTACTGGCCCTGGTTACGCAGTTATTCAAACTATATATTCATTTGGTGTAGTCAAAATATACAGCTATATTTAAAAATAAACCTGATTTTGATAAAACTAATGTTTTACTTAACTGTATCGAATAATAATGCATGTAATAGTTACATATTAGTATCGCATTATAAAATACATATTAGTATGGTGTATGCGTTTACGGAACAAGTATAGCGTTACTAACAATAATTTTATCATTCTCTTTTACTTTTTGAACTCATTTAACTAGAAGATGGGATCAAGAGATAGAGGAAAAGAGGTTAGTCTATTGTAATTTGGTTTCTCAATAAAAAAACTCGCACGATATACGAAATAAATGATAGAAACATTTTTTTGTAAGTGGAAATCTGGGGGTCACACCATAAGCGAGATCGCGCCTTACGCGAGAAAATAAGGTAAATGAATAAATACACGTCGGTGGAACATTCCGAAATTAAACAAACTAAAGACTATATGAAGATAAAAAGAACTAACAATACACGGCCGGGACTGGGACTTGAACTCGTCTTGTCGATAACATATTCTGCGCTGATAATCGTAGTGTTACCGACATATAACCGACAAAGATAAACTTGAAGAAATAAAAAAGAAAGATGATATTGATATTATAAAAAATAAATTTAAGAAGGAAAGCCAACGGGAGAAATGTCAATCCGTGAAATTTTACGACTACCGCTGTTTAATACATAAAATCACAAAGACAAAATTAATCACCGTATAAATTCACCTGAAATTTACACTTGCCTTGATTCGCTTTCGTTGTTAATTCATTTGGCTATCTGATCTCGGCCTTTATTTATTTCCCTGAAATTAATATACAAATATCCGATTTATGCAACACTGAAAGTAGCTCGCAGTCGTATTTTCTTTGGCGTCCTGAGAATTGTGGAATTTGTGAGATACAGTTTCAACATCGTCTCTCTTTCACCCTATTGAATAATACTATTGTAGGAAAAATACATATCATGTCTTGGATGAAATTTTCCTGTTTATTCGCGTTTGTATAAGACAAAATAATGTAACAACGTAAATGGAAACGTCCTCATCAGCATAAATACAAAATTATATTCAACTTAATTTTATTCTTATTTCTGTGATTAAATAAGCCCCAAGCTCGCGCAACACACATAAACACAAATGTTTTATGTATATATATATATATATATATTATAGCCATTCGTAGAGATATTTACAGAGCTTATCTTCGGTTTGCTAAATAAAATACAAAAGAAAAAAAGGCTGGTAATAAGAATAGACAACATCAGTATTTGTTATCGAGGCCAACTTGTTATTAATCAATAAAACGCATACACACTAACTTTTTATAGAAAATGATATGGAAGCAAATGATTTATGGCATCTGGTATGGTTGAGATTAACGAGCGAGAGAAGAGATATACCAAGGAACGTTGTGAGTGATAAATAATAATTGGAGATTTAATTGGGGTGCTGTTAATAAATGTCGGCTGCTCTATTCAATTAAATTTTTTTAAAAATCAACAAAGAATAAAAAAAAGACGAGAAGTCTGTATGAAAATATTTTGTTGGTTGCTTTGTATTGGTGCATATCGAAGTCTATGGGTTATTTAATGCCGATATATAAACATTTTGTACACAGTTTTAATTTATTTTTATTTGAGATTTGAGATGGTTTTAGTTTTAAAAGGGAACGGAAAGTAGGACATTAAAATACGAAGGGGCACTGGGATAGCCAAAGATGGCTTTTAAAAGCTATGTCAGGCATTAAGAAATCGAAAAAACTTCGCTAGAATCAAGGAAGAAAATGCTAAACTCTTACGTGAAATCGTGGCAGTGAGTGCTTGACAATCACCTCAAAGATGTAGAAGATACTTAAAGAAACAGAAATGTGTCTTCACAGAAGGATGCCAAGGATACTATGGATCTATTATATGAGCAACCATGAAGTTTTAGAGAAAATGGAAACAAAATGGAAACTTATACTTAGCATCAGGAAGAGAGACACTTGAAGTTTCTGAGGCACATAATGAGGAAGGAAGGCTTGGAATATTTTATACTCACAAGAAAGGTAAAAGTAAGATCGTCTTCCATACGAATAGCACACTCAAATATTGGGGATAAACTAAACCATTCTAAAATTTTGGAGAGCAACAAAAATAGTAAAAATGAATATTATCAGGATGGAACAGTTGGATTTTCAAGGGCATATAATGAAGAAGAAGGCTTGGAAAATCTGATACTCACAGGACAGATTGAACGCAAGCCGGACGGGAAAAAAACATCGCATACAATATTTAGTGATCTTCAATTAATAGATGACGAAACAGGGTTTAGGAGAAATAAGAAAAAGACAAAATTTATTAAAAGCTACAAAGGGTAGGAAATTGTGGAGAGCCGTGGTCGTCTACATCATCAGAGGACACGGCACATAAAGGAAAAAGAAGATACAAGTCTTACTAATTAACCCATAGTCGGGGGAGAAGAGGTGGATTCATGCTTTTCCCAGGGTTATTTTTTGCGTAAGTGAATATAACGAACTCGATGTGAATTGGAACACGGCTCTCCCTTTAACAATTCCGAGCCATTATCCATTACATCACCCGCACATCCAAACGTACAGCACCTGGTATTCTGAAGCGGTCACTCACTTATCTATGTACTGAATATTCATCTGCTTAACTTCGGTGATCTTATTGGACCCGGTGTTTAAACGGAAATATTGCATTAAGCCTATTACACCACTGCATATACCGCATCTGACATTCCCAAGCGTTCAACCATATAGATACTGTCCAGGCTCGACGTTGCTTAACTTCGGTGATCGTACGAGAAGCGTTGTTTCAACGTGATGTGACCATAAGCGGGTACGGAAAAACTTCAGCTATTTAATATTAACTAATATACTAATATCTTTGGAAATTCAGACATTCCCTTTCAAGATCGCTATCGGTTGCCTCATCACGTTTTCAGTAGTTTGACGTTTCCTGCTTTTCAAAGGCGAGTTTAGCTTAGGCAAAAATCAGAAATCACGTGTTGCTAAATCCAAAATGTAGTGGTAGTGGTTGCAGCTGGCATACCTGAACGATGTTTTGCGAAAACGCCTTACGAGTAAAGTGAAGAATTATAGTCTGTTAAAATCTAAGGTCGTTTTAGTTTTAGTTTAAAAGTAGTAGTCTTAAGTCGTATATTTTATTAGCTATTAAATATAAAGTGTGTAGAAACCTAGGAGATAGTTTGGTGGAGTCACCCGACTTTCTGATATCAATAAACCTATATCAAAATAGCCGACCTTCGGAACTAGTTTTGTTGACTTGGAATTTCTGTTTTTGTTTTGTTTTATTTTTGTTTTTTTGTTTTTTCAAGGTAAAGTTCTGTAAGTATATGTATACAGAAAGTTAGTAGCCGTATGTAAATCTAGACGTATCTGATGGCTGTTCGAGGGAAAAAGTAGAAACTGACCTTAGTAAAAGTGGTAGTCCAGTTGCTGTTATGAATGACAATAAGCCTAATTACACTGATGATATCAATGCAGCTAACAAAACAAAAACTTTTCCGAAAATCTATGTAAACCTTTAGAAGAGTGTTGTGGTAGGATCCACCTAATTTGCATAGCGGAGTACCGACGATATAAATATGGTTGGTACCGGAAGACAGGGAGGTGAATCAAGAGATCCAACTAGAGACTCTGCCCGACTGCGACTTAGTCAACACATTCTCCAGGAACGGTCTTCCCAGAAATATACAAAAGACTATATGTAAATATTGTGTACACATTCTTGTTTCAATACATTTTATTCTAAGTACATTTTGTGTTTGCATTATTATTCCATGCATTAGTCAAGTTTCAACAAAGAGCCATTGTATTAGTTGTATCTTGGGTCGGCAAAGGTTTGTGCAAAGTGGGTTGTATGAATGCTGACTGATTTCAGGTGGTTATTCCTGAAGAACTTCTGCACTTGCACAAAAGGGGTAGAATCGTAAGAGACAGTTGAAATTTCGATGAGGAAAGGGGACTTGGAAAATTTGATACTCACAGGACAGATTGGAGGAATGAGGGACAGAGGGAACAACGCATAACCTAGCTATTGAGATTGATGGGATGGTGGAAGAAGGTTTAGGAGAGATAACAAAATGACAGAATTTATTAAGAGTTACGAAGAACAAGAAACGGTGGAGAGCCATGATCGCCAACGTCCTTAATTGGCTACACACAAAGAAGAAGACAGTAAGAAGACGGTTAGAGGATAGCAGTACTCTAAAGATGAGAGGAAAGGGGCAAATCCTACAGTTCTATGAAAAGAACAAAGAATCTTTTATGAAGAGATTATATATGTTATAAGAGAATGGCTGAGTGGTTTCCGACAATGATACGCGGGTTCAAATTTCACAATGGTCGATTGTTCAGGAAAGTGATATATTGATGTCATCTTTGGGAGATGATCCCAACGTGCAGAACAATTGGAAAGTGATTAAAAACCATACCATGAGTTAAGTCAAGTCTTATGAGTGAAATCAGATGGATGGAACCGTTTGGTGGCCGTTGCTGGAGGTGCTAGTCTGATGGCACAAATCGTGACCGACGGTTTGAGCTTGCTAGCCTTCGTCAAACTATTGATCATGACAACTATACTCTCTCTATCCATCTCCCTCTCTCTCTGTCTCTCTGTCTCTCAGAAACTGTAACTGAGGTCCACTCAGCTCAGGTGGACTCTGTAAGTGTTGAACAAACACAAATGTGCCTGAGTAGGTGTCTGCGATAGGGATTGGATAATTGCCGTAGAAACAGATGTTCTCATTCAAATGCAGAATAAAACGAAGGACATTTTTTGGCGCATTTTAGTAAAATCTGTGTGCTTATACTAGTAAATCCTTTGCTAGAAGCGCATTACTTTTTGAAAGACACTTGTACTTTAAATTGCTGGATAATTCCCGGACATTTCGTGGATTCGCAAAATCTTCGAATTCTTTCACTGTCCCTTGATTAAACAGTGCAATCCATCAGTCGCTTCTGCTTGTTCAAGACATTTCAGAATATCGATCACTTTCAGAGGATTCCCGCCTACGTTTGAAAATTTATATTGCCTTCGCGCAATGAATTATCTCGGAAAACCTTCTTAATCATTGGAATATTCTTGCGGATGAATAGCCAAGTTACCAGGAAAAGTTGATGTCATTTCATTTTGAACGAGACACTCACACAACACAATAGCGTTTCACAGCCGACTGACTTAACCGATGGGGAATGCGCAGTAAGATCTCTGATTGATTAATAAATTACAATACATCATCGAGGAAGTTTTTTTTTTTTGAGATATTGCTGGATGTTTTCTCAAACAGATAATGTATAGCTAACATTTTCATTATTCACCAGTGAGTAAAATATTCAGTCGTTGTTCTCTCAGTCTGGTCGACGTTGAAGTTGGTCAATAATAAAACTGGTAGTTAGAGATATTGACGCATTTTTGCTTAGTTTAGCGAAAAGTTGCATAAAAGAGATACCCATGAGTACTTCTTTTGTTTTTATGTGCAATGTCCTTTCAGGACGTAGGCGATCATGGCTCTCCACCTCCATCTATCTCTTGCAGCTCTCAGCGAGCGCCTTTCCGCTGTTTCCTCTCCTAGACCACGTTCTGTCATCCACCTGCTCAATCTCGGCAAGTATGTCACGCACTGCTTTCCCTTGTCTCTCTTTCTCTCTATTTGATCCGTGAGTATCAGATTCTCCAAGACCTCCTTCCTCATTATGTGTCCCAGAAACACCAGCTGTCTCTTTCTGGTGTTAAGTATAAGCCTTCTCCTCGTTTGCATCCTCTCTAAGACCTCATCGTTGCTCACATGCTCGGTCCATGTTATCCTTAGCATCCTTCTGTAGAACCACATCTCCATCCAAAAAAGAAAAAAAGATGTCACGTGACAGCTCAGTATTCTTTTCTTTGGTACTAAAGAAATCCTCCTGTTTTGCAATACTCTGCTCGGCTTTTGGAATGCGTCCTTAGCCATCCCAATACGTCTATGGATCTCACTGTAGCACTTACCGTCCTCTGTCAAGATGCTTTCCAGATATTTAGACTTTCGCATCTGCTTGATTCTAGTGCTCTCGATTTGCCAATCGCATTTCGGGCTTTTCTTCTTCCTGATGACCATAAATTCCGTCTTCTTGTAGTTTATGCTTAGTCCTTTCCTCTCACTCTTCATCGATACCTTCTTTTTGTAATTTCTCTTCCGTGTCTGCTCTCAGTACATTATACTGTTTTCACTGATCCACATTAGGGCGCTCAAACATATACCCATTCAGGACGTGGGCGATCATGGCTAGCCACAACTTCCTTTTCCGGGTTGACATAAGCATAGCACTGATCATGTTATCATTACCTATTTCCGCTCAGCAGTTAATTCACGCAAACACAGTGTAGTTTCCTTCCTGTTTCTCGCAATATGTAATTTCATCCCGGGTATGATGGCAAACTGCATTCGGCTTTAAGCCACTGATCGTGAGATTAGAGGTTTTGAGGAACGTGGAACCATCTCTTAATTGCTATTGTTCTCAGCTCTAACCTTACCTGGGGTGGTAGAACCTGTTAAGGTCCAAGCTTTGGGTAAATAGTGAAACCCCAAACAAAAATCGACATTACATTTTTATGGTACAATTATGGTAAAATTACCAGTAATACATTTTTATAATAAATTTGAAACAATACATTTTTCTATTGAAATTACCAGCAATGCATTTTTATAATAAATTGCCAACAATACATTTTTCTAGTGAATCTACCAGCAATACATTTTGAAAAAAAAAATCCAACAATATATTTGATCATCTACAAACTATATATTTAGCGAGCAGATGTTTATCTGAATGTATAAAATGATATACAAAATATCCCTAGTTGAAGAAATAAAACTGCGTTGAAAATATTTAGATTTCGGCATGGAACAACCCCTACAGGTTGATATGTCGCTGAAAAAATCAACCAACGAACAATCATATGTACTGTGAGTGTTAAATTTTCGAAGACCTCATTCCAAACAACGTGTCCCAGAAATATCTATCGTTTGTTTCTGATTTAATATATAAGCGTTTCTTCTAGTTCTTTTATTCCTCGTTACTCACGTGTTGTGTCCATGATATTCGTTTGTAAATTCAAATCTATGTCATTTCGGTTTTTTCCTTCATCTGTAATGAAACTTTTTTCAGCATTCCCCGCCATAGGAGATAATGGATGTTACATGGCAGTTGAACACGCTTTTAATTGTTTCGCAAGAACTTTTCGTATGTTTTAATACTTTGCCCAGCTGCTGCAATGCCACCTTCGTTAAACTCCTACGCTTTCTAATTACACTTCCCACCGTCTGTTACTGCACTTCCAAAAGAGTTAGCTTTCTGCTTGATTCTTATTTAACGAATTAGATAACTCACCCATTTGGGTATTAATAATGTGCATATGTTCTGTCTATTTTTTTTAATAATTAATACCTCGTCCTTTCTTTTTTTTCTTTTCCTGCCCTGACTGGCCACACCTAGAGAAGACGGGACTCACTTCATTAGTACTATTTTGCTAGACTAATTTCATATTAATTCATGTCGATGTGTCTTGTGAAGGGGCCACTTAGTAAGCTTAGTTTAGTATAACTCCATGATTAACTGGTTTTCTACGGCTTAGCAACCATTTGCCGTTTATTTAAAACCAAAAACTAATTTTAGATTGAAAGAACTTAGTTGGATGGAAAGATAATAATACTTCATTGATACGAACCTTAATAATTAACACATAGCTGGGGGATAAGAGGTGGATTCGTACCTTTCCAAAGGGTATTTGCTCGTAAGTGAATATAAAAAACTCAACAGGAATTGAAACTGATTAACAATTCTGAGTTAATATGAATTACACCATTCGCACACCCAAGCTTAAAGCACCTGTTATTTCCTTAAATAAAGGGTTCAGTTCGAAATTTTTACCCGCATCAAAGGTGGGAGGGAACATCGCCTGAAACATTGTGATAATAACAACGACATCCGAATTTTAACCTTTTGAGCCCTGACCACCGGTTTACCGGTAATAGAGAAAAATGACGTAATGCCCAGTCACCAGTTGAACAGTAGTAGAGAAAAATTACTTCATGCCCAGCCACCGGTTGAACGGTGAGTAAACACTTGTATCTATGTTTTATATCTACAGTGAAACACTGCATACCAATCATTCGCGAATTTTGACACAAAAGTTTAGGCAGAAGAGTTAAAATTGTTCAGGAACGCAGGCCTCAAATGGTTAATAATGTAAACATTTTAAAAATATTTAAACATTTCTAATTTTGGGGAAAATATTCATCATATATGTTTGTGATTTAAATATTAAAATATATAATATAATGTAAGTTTAGTTGTAGTATAATTTAAATATATGACAAGTGATGACTCTAGTCTCCCCTAAACCAGAACAGAATGTTGATCTTATTCAGTTAGTGTGATGTATTATTTTAGTATCAAACATTATGATATACGAATTTACAGCAATAATTATTAAAACAAAAAGTTGCTTAACAAGTTATAGTATATGCTTTATTTGCAGTTGCATCTGTTCCGATGTACAGCATAATTTCAGCCCACAGACGTTCACTTATCCTGTTGATACCAAAAACAGGATTTTACTGAAATCTCAGAAGTAGAAAAGAGAATACTTCTATTCTTCTTGATTTAAAAAGAATAAATTTTTAACTAAATTCAAATTTATTTCAAGTACAAATATTTCCTTTTCTATTGAGAGAAATCATTTTTTGCCTGTTAGAATTGCTGTTGTAATAATTTACTCTTTTATCAAAATGCCGTAAAAATGAAGCCATACAAAAAACAGAGATAACATTTTAATGTTCTTATTTTAATTGGCTTTTCAAATACAAGACTTGATTTCCATTATTTTCATTCAGACAAATATCCTCATCTTTGTTGTTATTACCGCAGAACATCTGGTGTTTAAACAATGGCCTAGCAGATTAAAACCTGTGATTGTGAGGATGCGACACAGTAATTATGAATTCGATCTTTTGTTCGGGCAGTACAGGCATCTAAATCTGTCCTACTCGAACCAAAGACCAAAGCGAGACATAACTGAGTAATACTAAATAAGAACAAGATACCCCTAGACATGGACATCGGAACGAGAAGAAACTACATCGTAGATTAAATAAAGGGTTTATTAGGAAATTCCTCTGAAGAAGGCCGGAGTGTACAACGTCCGAAACATTTTCGTAATAACAAAGATGGGAACATTAGTCTGAATGTAAATAATGACGATTCAGTTTTTCAGAAATTACACGTCTTCAAATTATTATTATTATTATTATTATTATTATTAATTTTCAGTCTTGAAAATATCCTTGACCTATCGTCATTGCTCACATGTTAAGTCCATGGTATTCTCAGCATCTTTCTGTAGAACCATATTTCCGTTGCTTCAAGTCTCTTCTCCCTCTACTGACCAGAATCCACTGCCATATAGGAGGACTGGTATTAAATAATAGTTCAGTAGTCTTTTCGTTGCTCTAATGAAATGTTCCTGTTTCTTAATGCATTGCTCAGCTTCTGGAAGGCATCATTCGGATTTCAGTGTCGCAATTTCACTTCCAATGTATTTCGTACTTGTTTGATTTTGGCAGTGTCTGATTTATAATTTGCGTGTCGGGTTGTTCTTTTTTCTAACGATCATGCATTCTGTTTTCTTGCCATTGATGTTTATTGCGTTTTTCTCGCTTTTTTTAACTAACTTCCGTAGGATTTCTTCTATTTCCTTTTCCGCGTCTGCTATCGACACTGTGTCATCTGATTACCATATGTTGTTAGAATTGTAGCAGCCAATAATGAATCCTGGTAGGACTTCTAATTCTCTCAGAATCGCCTCACTGTATAGGTTGAATAAGTCTGGTGAGAAGGCCCATTCTTGTCTTACACCCCTTTCTATTGTGGTATATCTACTGAACTTATTTTCTATCCGTATGTGGTCCGTTGGATGCAAGTATAGGTTCTGAATTAAGCTAATATCCTTCCTCAAAATAAAATCACACACCAACAAAAACGTTATTGAAAATATTGATAATAAAAGGAAATATTATGAGTTGAATCAAAAATAATCTATTTTTAGTTTCTGTCTTACCTCATATTGAATTTTCATTCAGTGTTACGCCAGAGCTTAAAGGAAGCTAGGTGCATTGGCGGGTTAACTTGAGAGATAACTTCCTTGCTGCCGCCTGCAGATCCGCGACATTACAGCGGTTAACCCCAACATGTAAATGCGTAAACGATATAGTTGTGCCTGGGATATGCACGCGTAGGGAAAAAAACTGAATTGTAGGGAAAAATATAAGGAAAGATGGGAAAATCTCTCACATACTGGCGTAGAGTAACTGAAAAAGTGTGGCATAGCCCCCTGGTTGTGTGATCTTGGGCAATGGTGATGACTGTATAATAAAGTTTTCATTCTTCTTTCACAGCCGGTGATCGCTAGTTGTTTTGGTTCGGAGATAAAAGAAATTCAACACAGAGGATTTTAACTTAGCTACTTTATTAATGTCGACGTATACATCTTCTAACTCGCCAGGGGGTCGCTCTCTCCCGCCACTGGGTTGCAGTTTCCACGCACGAAAGTCAACACGTCTACAGTGCATGACGTGTAAGAACCAACTCCCTGAAAAAATCAACTTCCTTGTTTTGGCTTTTACCTGACCCTTATGACCAGCCTCAGGATGTCCGAGTAGAGATACACTTCTCTAAAAAAAATAATAGTCTCCTGAACTATTATTTAACATGAACCTGATTAGTATGTAATACTAAGCTTTTTGTTAGGATGTTTACTATAACGTTATATATTTCTTATAGGAATATAATTATATTTAGACGATTTTACTAGTATTGTTTGGTTAATATAGTAATTTTGATAACAATACACGTATGTTCGTGTATAATGTAAATTGACGATATAAGATTGAAAATGTATTCAATGATATTGTAGTACAGTAAACACATTAGGTTATTAGTATTGCTGTTATAAGATTCTCAATGTTTTTTGGCTATTCTGTAAAACAGTCATAAAATTAATCGCCCCTATTTCGTTTCGAAAATAAACACAACCTCTAGCTGTTTGTGAAGGCTTTTCTTTTGTTTAAATTCCACTACGAACTCGATAAGTGTTTACAATCCTTTTGGCTATATACCGGAAAAAACCTAGTCAAGTTCATGATTTGATTTCCACAAAAAGTAAACCTTTCGGGAAGAGTTACAATGAAAAATGTGTAAACTCCTGCTAAAGAGAAAGGAACTTTTCTTTTCTTTCTTAGGAACTGTAAAGGTTGATCTTATAAAGAAGATAAATATTTAGCCTAGTTGTATTGAAAAGTACTACTACTACAAATAATAATATTAGTAAACAAAATGTACGTAACTCTTCCAATATTTTGCTATATTTAGATGACTGCGTGATTTAAGAAAAGTAAAAGAGAAGACAGTGTTTAATAATATTTTTGCTGTATCTTCTTCTAAGTATAATGAATGAAAAAATATCCAAGTCTTTGTACACAAATTGTTTTAAGAAAAACGGTTGTACTAGTAATCAACGCGACAAAACGAATGAAACGCAATCAGCGTGAATAGAATGCAACTGAAACGTGAGTAACATAATAGGGCCGTATCATTAAGGGAGAGCAATCAGTTAAGGATTAAAAATAACTACAGGAGAGTTCAATAAGACGTACACTAAACTATTTCATTAATCACTGTTATTAACAAATCAACACATAACGTACTTAATGAGCTTAAGTGCATGTTTGGCAGATCAAGGGTTAGGAGATAACAGAGCTACAAAAATAGGAAATTGTGGCGAGCCATTATCGCCAACGTCATGAAAGGACACCTCACAGAGAAGAAGAACCATGATATAATTTTTGATTCGTATTTTTGATTTTGTATTCTCATATTTTTCACTTATTTATTTATTATTTTTAATATTTTTAAAACGCAACTGATTTTTTAAAATTAATTTTGCAGATTTTGAAAATTAAAAACAGTCAAACATATAATTATATCTTGAAACAAAACTGCATACCTGATAACCTGAAATCCTTCTGAGAAACGAGAGAAATCTAGGAAATGTTCTGTATTCCCTCTTTTTCCTTATAGTTCTTTTAATTTTATTTATTTATTCTTTCAAATCATTTTTAGATTATTTCTTTTGTGTTCCATTCATTTCCGTTGCTATAAACTGCACCTTTATTCTTCTTCTTCTTCTTCTTCTTCTTCTTCTTCTTCTTCTTCTTCTTCTTCTTCTTCTTCTTCTTCTTCATTTCTAAAACATATTATTAATGAAGTACTCCACAAATTCGCGGTATTTTGCGATACCTAAATTTTAAAATGAATTTTAAAAATTAAAAAACTTTCTTGAAGCTTTCATTTTACCTTTAATAAGAAGCTAACGGTTTAAAGTTACTATTTCTAGTGAGCCAAAAAAATTGTGGTGTATTTCAAACAGAAATGATACTGATTGGAGCCGATTCATTTTTTTTGGATAAAAATAGCTGATTTTTAATCATCTATCAACGCAATGTAATTTTCTTTATTAAAACATCTCCCATAAATAAAATATACTTTCTGAAACTTTATTTGAGGAATAGTAGCTGATTTAAAGTATAATAAATCCGATCTGAAAGAAATAATATTTACTTTAAGTCGAAAATAACAGTAGCGATCAGTACGTACTTGTCATCGTTCGTAAAGTGCTGTTAAAAGTGTTCATAGACTTATTGTCGTACTACGGATGCTTTCTGTTAAAACATAATTTAAGAAAATGGCGCAATTTCCTCAGACTATAATGTCCTTCATATATATTATTTATATATGCTAATGTAATAATGTCATAGTTTTGTTGCAGTTTTTATTTTTCTATTCGGAGCCGATTTTCAGGAAAGCATTAAATGTTTAAAAAATGATTTACATACGCCAAGGGGTCCTGCGTTTAACTAAAAAAAACAAAGTTTGCGATCAGAATTTCATTTCCAGCATTTCAATCTTTTCTAAAAATAATTATTCCAAAAATAAATCCATTCATTTGTGAATAATTTCTGAAAGTTTCATTAAAATCTGGTAATTATTTAATTTTTGCAAGAATTTCAAAATCAATTTGTTATTATACCGGAAAAATGCTTTAAAATTTCCACAGTCGGCTCCGTTACACTGTTGAAACATAAAAAATAAAATGTTTACCAAAATTTCGAGCGTGTTATAAAGAACTAAAAATAATTAAAAATACTTTGGTCTTTCCTCGTAATAATAACAAAAAAATATATTGACGCTAAAA
Organism: Acanthosepion esculentum; assembly: GCA_964036315.1. Taxonomy (NCBI): domain Eukaryota; kingdom Metazoa; phylum Mollusca; class Cephalopoda; order Sepiida; family Sepiidae; genus Acanthosepion; species Acanthosepion esculentum. Next base: position 93,603,999 of record OZ038486.1, on the reverse strand, counting down.
CTCATTTTTTGTTAAGTTTGGAGCCTTCTTTCAATCTGCTATATCGTTATTAGCGACAAAGTGGAGGTACCTATTATTAATATATCATATCATGAATAAAACTAGCCATGTAGTATATTTCCTCTCAAATTCTCACGAAAATAGTTTATATCTTTTACTAAATACACTGACAGACATTTCCTTTTTAACGTAAATTGTGTAGGACCTAAATACATGTTCCCAAATATTACCAGTTCTTTTGTGGCACCTATATATGCACAACCACTAGCTTAAGTCGAATATCTCGTCTAGTAAGGTATTAAAACTGGTCAGGAACTTATTTACTTATATTGCTATAAAGCTGCAGTCGCAAGAAATAAACAGAGATAAGGCAGAGAATTCCCTCTGTGCGTGCCAATCGTCCACGATTCAGTATGATGTAGTCTCTCCACTGATATAGCGGGTGAATAGCAAAATTGTCTAAATCCTGTAACAGCATAATTGTCCATTCCACAAAAGGTTTAATATTAAAAAAAAACACTAAACTAATTATTTTTTCCAGGTTTTCAGATAAGATGTTTAGCCATCTTGATACCATTGGTCGTAAGAATCGCTGAAAAACGCCTTGAGTTATTCAGCTAAAAAGAGAACCGGTTAAAATAGTTTTGTGTCAGCCCCACCATGTCCTCCCACCTGAGCAATGGTGAGAGGAAAAAGATCATTCATGCCTTCAGTAATAGTATCAAAATTCTATTCTGGCTTCCATCCTCAAGTCCATTCAAGAACCATCAAGAGTATGGGCAATAAGTTTTAAAAAGAGTGAACAGTAGAGAGGAAAAACTGGATCAGGAGGTCCCAACAGGAAGAGGCATCATCGTTTCAACTTAAAGAGATCAATTAGAAATGATCCAACTCAATCCACAACAGTTCAAGGCTTAATCTAACAAATGGACAATTTTGCTGTTACACTCGGTATAATAGAAATCAAGTCATATCTAAGTATGCTCACTTCGATGACTTTTCTGCTGATTTCCTTGCCGCTGATGACATTTCTGGCGAGGGACCCACATTTTAAGCCACTGTTTTGCAAGCAAAATTAACCCGAGCTGCATTTGGATCTGCTTGCTTCGAGTTGTAATGTCGTTTAAGTCCATTTGTTCTCTTGTTGTTATATAAATTTCAAGGGAAATCAAGCTGAATGTCATGATGATAGACTTTAGGAAAAAAATCCTTTAAAAAATCCTTCTTACGCACAAGCTTAGCCATCACTCGACAGTTTATGCCGGATGTTGTAACTCTTTTGTTTTTATTTTTCCTACAGTAAGGTTCAACATGTACAAGGCCCTTTGGACCACTCGAAATAGAGGGTTACACAGTTTGTCCGGATAGAGGGGAAGATAATGCTTAACCCTAGACGAACAGGTTAAGATTGTAGTGATCGGAGAAACATCCAGCTGGGAGTCGTTTTCACATAGCAGTTGTTACCGGGTAGAAGCTGTTCGAGTGGAACTTACCGATGGAATACGGAGGAAATGTGGGTGGTTTCCTACAATGTAAGTGACATGGCGGGTCCTTGCCGTTAAGGCCAAAGCGTGGAATGTAGTTCGTCCGAGCACTTCCCGTGAAAGTAATGATAGATCAGCGAGAGGCTTTCCACATCCCGCCTGTTGGGGAGGGCTTGGGGGATGGGAAATAATTCGTCGGACACATGGACTCAGAGATGCTTTCGGATTCTGTCAATGCTGGAGAGTACAGTGTGGGCAGCTCACGCCCAAGCATCACAGCAGTACTTCATTTTTGTCCTGATCTGCCTATTGTAAAGTTAGAGGATAGCACGTGGAAAGAATTTAAAGAATACAATGATACATTTTAGGAAATAAACAACTTTATTTACTTGCTAGTTGGACGAAATTATATTAGCTATATATCTAGGAAATTATATATTTTCATATTTATTGCTAATTTTTTATATCAGGTTTTAACTGATGTTCTATTTTTACTTAATATGAATAAAAATTCCAATGTATTGATGAAATATTGTCGAAAAATATAGAATTACCTCTGCTTCTTCATCTGTTACTTGACAGAATTAAAAGTCGAATCTATAATGACGTTAGGATATTAAACTGGCCAGATATGAGTGTTTCAAGAGCCGGAGATATTTTTGCATTTATAAGACAATAATCAATGATTAAGTTTACATTTAAAATCTTTTAAATTATAAAGATCGTAATAGTCAGTAAAGTAACAAGCAGGAGAAGACTTCCATAAGCGAGAAGTGCGAAAGGAGAAACTATTATTACATAAGTTAAGGTTATATCTAATAATTCGAACAGTACAATGACGAGTGCTCGTTACCAATCTCGAACTTGTTCTTGAATACTTAAGTCGATATACCAAAGAGGAAAACCAATCAGAAGAGTTACCATGACAATATTTATAGAAGTGGCAGAGGAAAGCTACGTTACGGCATTGGGAATGTGAGTGAAGCCGAGATGTCAGGTTAGGGCCCATAAAATTGCAGATTCATCTTCTGATTCTGTCATGTACTAGATGAAGAAGCAGAGTAAATTCTAGATTGTCGTAAATCACCGGAATTGTCAATCGGAGTGACGCGTTCCAATTCCATTTGGGTTCGTTATATTCCCGTACGCGCACATACCCTTGGGAAAGGTATGAATCGACAACATCTCCCCAAAATTATGAGCAAATTAATAAGACTCGTATCACAAAATCATTATAATCTCTAAAAATATATTTTTCCCTTCTGGGTATGACGATAAACTACAGCCGCGTGCTGGGTAAGACGATAAACTTCGCCCAGCAGCAAGGCCTCTGATCAGGAGGTTTTGAGGAGCGTGGAACCACCTCTTAAATGTTGATGTTCCCAGGTCCATCCTGACCCCGGGTGGTAGCACTTGTTAGGGTCCCAGTTATGGGCAACTAGTTAACACCCAAACTTGGGTTAAAACACTATGAAAGTGTAAAAATAAGGTTTAATACCAGAAATACTTTGTAAAAAAATTATTACCAGCAATACCATTTTGAAAAACAAATATTACCAGCTATAAGTTAAAAAAAAAATATTACTAGCGAAGGAAAATTCTTACCAGAAATAAATTTTTGATGGAAAAAATATTACCATAAATAGATTTTTGGAAAAAATATTACCAACAATGAAAATTATGTCGGTATTAAATAACCCACTGAGGTTGATATACCATAAAACAAAACAAAGCAAACCAAACCAAAAATATTCTTGTAATCTAAAAATATTTTCTGGCTTTAAAAGAACTGCAAAGAGTTGATAATCCGTAAAAAAAACAAAAAAAAACGAATCAACCAATCAAATTCTTCTGTAGAACCACTTTTAATTTGCCTCAAGTCTCTTCTTTATCTGGGAGGAAATGTAGTAATGATAATTATTTTAAATGTAAACGTAATTGTTTCCCTTTTTTTCTCTCCCTTCGGTGGAGATGAAGCAGCACCCCTTAGTATTCATTTATTGAACTAAGTAACTAATAATAACAAAACAAAAGTCATTGAAACAAAGCAAGTTCAGTCGACCATTGATGACAATTCCAGAACAACGTAACTATAAAATTGTCCAGCAATTACTACCAAATAAAAGAACTGATATTACATTGCATTTTAGAACTTTTCTTTGTTTCTAAAAATGTTTTCCTGTTTCTCAATACTTTTTTTTATTTTCAGAAGCCATCTTTCACTATAGCAAAACGAGTTTGGCTTTCGGTGTCATATTCTCTATCGTCTGTTGAAATATTTTCCATTTATGTGCTCGGTTGTTTATTAAGTTTCCGATTCGTGGCTCGCATATTCGGCTGTTCCCGTTGCTAAAGATCTTTGATCTTCTTACAATTACTGATTATTCTTTTCTTCTCGCTCTCCTTTAAAACCAACGCTTGGAGTTCCGGTAATTTTATTTCTCTGACTGCTGTCTCTCTTTTCTTTGAACTTTCAAAGCAACATTTAGGTATTCCTAACTACCCACTGTTTTCTTTTCTGTATAATTGTTGAATTGCCATGGCATGTTGGGAAATATATTGATGTAGTTTCTCGTAGCCTTTTCAAAGGTTGTTTTATTCACGGTTTTCATTCTCATAGACCGGCAGACACTCAAGGCTATAGATCCGAATATACCCAGTTATTTAATCCATAGCGGTCCCTGTGAAGATATGTATTCATATATTTCCCAAATTTCGTTTGTGCGAAAGTGAATGCAACATATGATGTTGCATTTGAATTCAGATGGTCGATTCCAATAATCCGCGACGATAATAATTACGCTACGCATCGGAATGTAGTAAACAGTATGGGATTTTTGGTAGGAATGGGGCTTAAGAAGAAACTCTATTTGAAACTAGATTAGTTCCTGTCGCATCTTTTTGTTCGTGATTATACTTTCTGATTTGGCTTTTGCCAACAAAGAATTCAACCATTTATTTGTATTTTCCCAAAGTTGCCATCAAAGCCTATGTCGACTGTCCATTTAGACGAGAAGCGACATTACCATGGCCACTGTGATATCCATCAAATTCTGAGGGATATCTAAAAAAAAAAATTCTCTCAGCTCGAATGACTTTACGCAGTCCATGTTTTACCAGTCAAACATTAGAAGGCTGATTTTAGGATGTGTGTCTGGTGGAGAGCATTTTATCACCCCATCGTCAAATCCATTTAATTTCGTGAACTACATGACACCAAAAGAATATTTTCCGAAATATGAAGAAATGACAGTTGCTGGACTTTCACAACTAACACGAATTTGTGGAATAAGAAGAAAGCATCAGCCAAGTCTATTGCCGAATGTGCGAACAAAATCTAACGTGGGACGATTTTTACTTAAAATAAAAGCCGGCTCTCACCATCGGTGAAATCGTCAACTGTGATCACAATTATCTAACTCCAGATAACAAATCGTAACATAGACTGAAAGTACTTTATTTACATTACTTACATTTCGTTCAATGTTCTTATCTTTGAAGTTACCATTTCGGCTGTTTTTGTCTTACGTACTTCTTCAGATATCCATTGAGCAGAATTACGAACTGAACTATTTCTATAACCTACGGGGCTAAACTGTTCTCATTTCCTTGTACATATCTAGGGATATCTTGCTTTTTTTTTTTTTTTTTTTTTACTATTGGCTATTTATGGTTAGCACTAGTTCGGTACTAAACGCCCTATATAGTACTGATTTAGGCATAGATATCGGAACTAGAATAATCTATATTTATAGGTTAAATTTGAAGCATTAATACGGCTCAGTTATTGCTAGTATGTACTACTCAGAGCTTTTGATTCATTGATTTGTAGTTTTTTTTTAACAAAATTTTATTGTTATTTAAAATCAAAAAACATTTTTAGATTAATTTTGTATGGGGATAATAAAGATTTACTGATAAAACACATTCTAATCTACCGATAGCTAATGGGGGAAAGGATAGTTGGATTGATATTTTTTCTCAAAGGTATTTGCGGGTAAATGAGAATATAACGCATCCGTCTGAGGTAAGAGCTGAAGTAGTGGATTCATACCTTTCCCCAAGGTTATTTACGCATAAGTGAAGATAACGAACCGAAGAAGAATTGCAACTTGACTCTCCAATTTCCAATTCTGAGTCGTTCGTCCACAACCACACATCCAAACTTACAGCACCAGATATTCCCAAGTAATCTAGGTACTGACTAGACTCAACGTTGCTTAACCTCGGGGATCGTACGAGAAACAGTGATTCAGCGTGATATGGCCGTAATCTACTTTAACCAGGGATTGAATTCATAATTTCTATCATAGTCATTAGCCCATGATTTTATATTATGTAAATGTTTTCTTGCATTCAGTGATAAATGAATGGCTGTTGTGACAGGAGACCCTGGGAATAGAGAGAAAATTTTAATGGGATTGTATCCAAAATATTTGACAGCGTCTTCTGTAGATGGCGTCTGGAAGAAAATCATCACTCGATAAATATTATTCATTGCTTCTTTTTCTGTCTTATCTCTTGGCATGCTGATGTCATGATTTAATATATAGAACAGTTCATTCACAACTTTCTCGTTTACTTATAATTTGAAATTCTAGGATCACAGTTAGACTAGCCCAACCGATACAACATTACAATCATAATTTATACTATTGAAATTTCGTTAATATATTAAATGCGACCATGATGCACGCATTTGTGCATAAGTTTCGCCGAATTAAATTTTTTTCATATCCATATCTCATGAATAAGAGTCATATATAGTTTTTAATATATTTTAATAACATATAATTAAATATCTAATAATAACGTCAATATTTAATGTTTAATACATTTGAGGAATTTTTAATTTCGAATTTTTAATCATTTCACCCCAAGCAAGGCAGTAAAGCCCCAAAGATGCAAGTGGTTACTGGGTGTTAGAGAATATGAGAGAAAAAAGCACTATTAAGGAGAGGGATTAATAAAGAAACGGGAATTAAGAAGACAAGATTACGATTGACATTGCATTTAAATATTTGAAGATCAAAGTTGATTGGGAAGCAAGACGTCGGAAGAGAGTTACACAAGCGAAAAGAAAATGTTAACATAGAACTTACGATTAAACCCTAAAATGATGTGACCATGCCACCAATCTAGTACTGAGGTTACATTTTTGAAGGCTAGGTACCATAGGAAGATAGATCTTTAATGTAATGTATATTTTACATACACCCTTGTGCAAATTAATTGAAACAACTGCTTTAATACCCTTTCTTTCAATATACGATCAGTTTTAGACCCAATGGAGTGACAGGGTGTAATTGAATTTTATTTTTTTCCTCAGATTAGGTCATGTAAAGTCGTTTGAAGTAATATGAACCTATATTCGGGGTATATGATAAAAAAATTTTCGTCCTTGAAAATATTGCGTCATCCGTGATCAGATTTTAAATCACGCCTAGACACTAATCTTTGACTGTCGATTAGTTGTCCTACGACCATTGTCCGCGATGGACGTTACTTCAAGGAAGTGTACGAAAATTGTAACGCTGCACGAACACACTGACAAGCCTTACCAGTGAGCAATTCAAAGTACTATAGATTGGCCCGGAAACTCTCCTGTTTTAAATCCAATCGAGAATCTGGAGTCAATCTGCAAGGAACGACTTCGTGGAATAGACATACGAAGTACTAAGATATGAACTGGGTCATGTCTCATTGGAAAATACGCAAAAAAGTAAATAATAACGGAATTAATTTGCACAAGGCTGTAGATAACTGATAGTGCAGTCTCTGACGTTACCCGGTGCTCTAATATTCTCTGATTGTACCTTACTATGTTAAACTTATTAAATAATAATAATAATAATAATAATAATAATAATATATATATATATATATATATATATATATATATATATATATATATATATATATATATATATATATATATATATATAAGTGAAATTTTTTAAAGCTATTAATTATCTAATCTGCAGATAAACATTTTAAAACATTTGAGCAAGATTGAGGCGTTTCAGGGAAGACAAGAATTGAAGGAAACGCGAAGACATTTCCCGAGAAATACGGAAATTGTAGAAGATGAAATTAACATAAGACCCATGAGAATTAGTCAAGAAAACCAATCCAAATTCTTGTATAAATACTGGAAGTTTGAGAAACTGGATAGAAAATGAAGACGATTCTGGTAAAATCATTATTGGAATCTGATGGGAAGGTCAAAGAGAATGCAGAAGATTTATAATTATTGGCTTTTACCCAGTCCGCAGCGATGTAAAACAAAAACGACATTGAATATATTATTGTTTTTATTCTGTTGCATCAGAAATTACTGGAGATAGAAAAATACAAAAGCAAAATCGATTCTCAGAAATCAAAGACTTCGGAAATGGGATCGGTTCTAATTAATGTCGATTGCCATTCAAAAGTTTCTGAAATCTTTTTCAAATGAATCATGTTAATGCACAATGCATCATTTAGAATATAAACTAGCATTTTCTCTAACTAGGCTCATCGTAAAATTCAATATTGAATAATTGTAATCAACACCATATTAAGAATCGCTCTTTTCTTTTTTAATCGCTAAGCAAGGCCACTAAGAGTTACCGGTATTGAAAGAGAACGTTAGCGAAGAGAAAGGACAATAAATTAAAAAGGATTCAGGAAGAAAGAAGATGGTGATTGATGCTGAATTCAAATTTTGAATAGTGTAGGTGGCAATCTCTTACCCAGCATCATCTGTCCCCCAGCAAGAAAAACACTTGTCGGGGGCCAGGTTAGCAGTAACTATGACGTCATATAAACTGTTGATCACTTTATTTATCAAAATGACGATAGCATTTTCACCAAGGGATCCAAGCACTGCAACTGCAAATGGAAGAGCTGTGTCGACCGCATGGGAGTCAATGCTGAAATAAATATCACATTTGGTCACATTCCATGAGACCATCTTGGGCAGCTGATGATCTTTTCAGCCAACCTTCGTCTCTCTCTCTCCCCCTCCACCCTCTCTCTCTCTATATATATAATTATTTATTTAAAAATTATAACATAAATATGTTATAAAATCACTACAAAAATAGCCATTTTGTTTCAACACCTCCGGTGTCTTATCAAGTGATGATGTTGAATGTAGAATTGTTGGTTATTGGAATTTATTCCGTATACACCAATCCTCTACTTGTATATATATATATATATATATATATATATATATATATATATATATATATATATATATATATATATATACATTTTTTTCTGTTAAATTTACGTCTGATTTACATGCCCCTTCCTTCAACTTCCTTTCAAAAACTGAACATGTCATATTTGTCTACATTCACGATACATTTGTCGCTGGTATATTTTCTGCAATGGTGAATGATGATCTGTCTATGTTCCAGTTTATCATGACATAAAAAATAACTCAACCACCTCTACCCTCTAATCTTACTTTTCTATTTAGTGCAGATCTGACATTTAATTGGTTAATCAAGACATACCCACAAGTCTATTTTTAATTCTGACCTTATGTCCCCAACCTTTAACTTTTGGAAAAAGAGGTAACACTTTGTTTTCAATTTTTCTTAAAAAACATTTAATTACCAGTTACTTATCATCGCCCGAAGAAGTACAATCAAAGTATTGAGACATGAAAGGTTTGGTGTAGCGATTTCAACATGTTTTTATTATAATCTTTTATAATAAAAATAATAATAATAATAATAATATATTGCTCTACTTTGTACTGAGCACTTTTTAAAAAAATAAATGCTACGAACAGTGGAATTTTACTCCATCTATTCTTTCACTCATTTGTATATATATATATATATATATATATATATATATATATATATATATATATATATATATATATATATATATATATATATATATATATATATATATATATAAAGACATTTTTATGTTTAGCATTCTTTTTTATAGATACAACCGAACGATCCTCAGTGGCCGAACCGTTTAAGGCAAGTCAGGCTATATGATGGTTCCGTATAGGATACAGGTTCGAATCCTGTCGGAGGACGAATATTTTCTACGAAAATTTCTCGGACATTCAGGCCGGTAAATGTTATTTAATACTGTTTTTTTATAAACAGAGCATTTACTTAAATACTTGTATCTATAAAAACAATGTTAAACATAAAAATGTCTTTAAATAATTGTCGGACTTTGTCCGTTTCATAATATATATATATATATATATATATATATATATATATATATATATATATATATATATGTGTGTGTGTGTGTGTGTGTGAAGATTCATAAATTCCTCAGCATTGTCAGATATATTTTGGCGTGCAAAAGTGACGGTCATGCCAGTCGTTACTGGAGCGCTGGAAGCGATCTCAAAGTCTTTGCATTAAGCCTCAGGATAAGGTTTGGAACCACGCAGACACAGGTAAAGAGACCAAGAATAGCGCTGCCGTATTTAGAAGACTTGCTGTTACTTGATTTCTATTTTAAACTATCAGTTAGTAATTGTGTCAATACTAGTGGAATACGAATAAAAATCGTTCTATTTACAGCAGCGAAGTAAATGGATGCCTGTCAATATCTAAATAACATTGGTGTCTGCAAAAGTATTGAAAAAGCCATTGAATATATTTAAATGTTTACAGTTACTGTTGATAGAAAATAACGAAGGCAAACTACAAGAATTCCGACACAAGGTAATGAAAGAAAGTGAGAAGAAAGGACTAAGCATCGATTGTAAGCAGAAAAATGCCTGGTTATTAATAAAAGACATAACACAACATGCAAATTATAAATTGTAGTGCCAAAATCAATCACCCTGTCGGCTGGGGCTGTAGAATACGCCGACTGCACCTTTTCTCCTATGGGGCGTCCCGGGTATGACGATAAACTACATCCACGTCCAGGGTAAGACGATAAACTACGTCCAACGGCAAGACCTCTGATCAGGAGATTTTGAGGAGCGTGGAATCACCTCTTAATTGCTGGTGTTCCCAGGTCCACCCTGACCCAGGGTGATAGCAGCTGTTAGGGTCCCAGCTATGGGCTAATAGTTAACCCCGAAACTGAGGTAAAAACCATTATAAAAGTGTAAAAATAGGTTTTAATACCAGAAATACTTTTAAAAAATTATTACGAGAAATTAGTTCTTGAAAAAAAAAAAGAAACTTGATGTGATACAGATTAGGTTCTATAGAGGGATGCTGAGGATACGATATACAGAACACATGCATTTAACATTTGAATGAGATAGCTGAAATTTCTAGAGCACATAATGAGAAGAGGGAGCTTGGAAAATCTGATCCTCACAGGGCATATCGTAGGCAAGCGGGATCAAGGTAAAGAACGCCTAACCTAATTAGTGAGCTGGTGTAAATGCATGGCAGTTCTGGGTTTCGGAGAGATAACAAAAAGAAAACAATTACTAAAAGCTAGGACAGGTAATTGTGGTGAGTCATGATTGCCAACATCCTAAGGCGACACGGCACATAGGAGAAGAAGGAGACTTTAGTCCCCTTATCACAACGCATAGTGTAGTCGGTACTGTAATATTCTTACCACGTACCATACTAATTTAATGAGAATGGCTGTAGTAATATGACAGTTGACAATCTTTCAGAAAATGGTTCTCAAATCATCAGAGGACCACCAGAAAATGGTCACCTCGTTTTCCTTACACGTATTCTGTCATATAAAATTTATCCATCTGAAACGACTAAATTCAATATACCTCGGTCCAATTTCCCTTTCATCAATTGAATTTTCTCGTTCACTTCTTATGAAGTTGTGTCAGAGACGGTGCCTTCTTTCTTGACTCAAACTAAATGATCACATTCATTTAATAAATAATATCGTTGAGTGTTATGGTGATTTTATAAGTCAAGACGTGGCAGCAGGACGAAAGTATGGGTCAGCCAGGGAGGCGCGAACTCGCGATTCGGCCGTAAGCGAGACAAGCTTGCTTACCATTGCACTAGGTCGAAGTTGCCAAATGGAAAAGAAAAATAGGATGATTAAGAAGAAGAAAAAAGAGAAGTGGAAGAAGAAAATGAAGAAGAAGATGATGATGATGATGATGGAGATGATGATGAAGATGATGATGATGAGGATGATGGAGATGATGGACATGATGATGGAGATGATGATAGAGATGATGATGGAGATGAAGAAGCAGAAGAAGAAGATAATGATGAAGAAGACGGCAAAAAAAGATAAATAGGCAGCAGCAAAAGAAGCAGAAGATGAAGAGGAAGGAGAATAAGATTAAAAAGAAGAAAGATAAGATGAAGAAGAAGAAGATGAAGACGATGAAGTAAAAGAAGAAGAAGTAGTAGAAAAAGAAGGTGAAGATGAAGATGAAGAAAACGGAGAAGAGAAAGATGAAGAAGAAATAGATGACGAAGAAGAAGATGATGAAGAATAAGCGGAAGAAGAAGATGATGATGATGAAGAAGAAGGAGAAAAATAAGATAAATCAGCTGCAGCAGAAGAAGAAGATGAAAAGGAAGAAAATGGCGATGAAAAAGAAGAAGGATACGAAGAAGCTTGTAAAGAAGAAGAAGAAGATAAAGAAAAAGGAGAAGATGATGAAGAGGAAAAATAAAGGGATGATGATAATGAAAAAAACGGAGAAGAGAAAGATGAAGAAGAAGAGGAAGAAGAAGAAAAAGAAGATGATGAAGAGGAAAAAGAAAGGGATGATGATAATGAAAAAAACGGAGAAGAGAAAGATGAAGAAGAAGAGGAAGAAGAGAAAAAGATGATGAAGAAGAAGGAGAAGACGATGAAGAAAATGGGGAAAAAGTAGATGATTAAGAAGAAAAAGAAGATGAAGAATAAAAAGATGAAGAAGAAGATCAAGAAGAAGAAGATGAAAATAAAATGAAGATGAAGTTCAGCTGCAACTAGGCTGCTTGTATGCACACGAGGTTATAGAAAGGGAAAAGTAGCTGAAGATGTGTGAAAAATAATAGTAACACTAATTATGATGCCGCTAATATCGCATTTAAAACTGATAGCAACTCTACGACTACAACCAATCTTAGCGCCGTTCGTCGCTTTTTTGGTTGATAATAATTTTAATATAACAAAGTGAAAAATATTACCACTCAACAAGGAACATTTTTCAAAATTGACGACAGATCAAAGCAAATAGTCTGGGAAAATAAATACAGGCATCTCAGTCTCTGGGCCGGCCCAGTCGGAAAGAAATGCATCATGACTTAAAACCACTTAAGAATAAACATCTGGATTTCTAACTGAACAATCAACCGAAGAAGAAATTATTCACTATAGCAGCTGGAATCTAAGAACGTGAAATTAATAATAGCTTCGACTGAAAACATTATATCAATAATAACAAACATGTCAGATATTGATTGAATCTATAAAGTAATGCTGTACATAGCCATATCTATCTTGCTCTCTTTCCCTCTATCTGCCTCTCTCTCTCTCTCTCTCTCTCTCTCTCTCTCTCTCTCTCTCTATATATATATATATATATATATATATATATATATATATATATATATATATAAACTGGTGTAACAGCAAAATTGTCCAATTGTTAGATTAAGTTCTGAACCGTTGTATCTTGGAAATGATTAAAGATAACTTAATGGAATTCTCTGAGGTTTTTATCACACTATTAGACTCTACTTTGAGCAATAAGAAGGTATAATCACTCTCCAAGCTTAACAGAAGGATCGTGATGAAATCGACCGTAAACGAAAATGATATGTTACTCATTAATTAATCATAGCTAAGGGTCAAAAGCTTATCAAGAATTGAAATAAAGTTCAAATATATATATCATTCCAGTTACATTTTCCAACTTATTCAAGATGATCTTCACCCTCTCTAATTATCAAAAGTTGTGTCCTGGAGTAACATTACAGGTTTCATATACAATTTCATTTTCAAATCTTTTTTCACTCCTTGGACTGTCATAGCTGAAACTCCTCTCTTAGGTGCCAAACATTTTATTAAATGTATTGGCTCTTTTCTAATTGATCTCTATGTTGAAATGATGATCCAGACATTGACACATTAAATCGGTATTTCCTCAAACAATTTAAATTTGAAAGAATAGAAATTTTACATCTAACTCAATCATGTCTCTCTCCCCCCTTACTTCCTCACTTCGTTAATTTACATATACTTAGTACTGCCCGTCAAAAATGTGTAAATGTCTTTTCATGTTTCGTTTCAACCTTTGGAAGTAAAGTCTGATGATCCGCCGTCCTTTAAAAGGGCTGTGGTGAAATAATTTATTACATGGAACCTTAAAGTGGTCTGTTTCTATTTAATATATATATATATATATATATATATATATATATATATATATATATATATATGAGGGTCAAACGTTAATATTCCATGGTTATAATTTATTACATTGGAATCGTAATCACGATCCAATTCTTCAGACCTACAAATTCAAAAGGAAATCGGAAAATATAACTCCGGGTAAAAAGAAACAAAATTTCAGTGAGAGTGTTATGTGTGGGACTGGGAAACAAGTTAGAAAGTGAGATGTATGAAAGCTTTAGAGGGGGGTGTAATAGAAGAAAGAAGAACAGGAAGGCCTAAAGGTGAAGGTCGGGGTTAAAATTTAACCGAGAACAGTTTTAAAGAGAGGAGTTAAATAACGGTTTTAATGAATAAGATACATATAAATATGAATTATTTTCAGATGAATAAATCGCTACTGATTCGCTGAACTAAAATTAAAATTAAAAAGAAAACAGGCACCGGAAACGTTTGGATACATTTGTGGTGACACTATGCACAATAAAAGACGATATGATCTAAACCTAAAATCCAGCCAATTCATACTGCCGATGCATATGTGAAAAATTTCCGTCTGCTTTGCATTACTAACCTTATGTATACAAGAAAAGAGAAGATGAGAGAAAGGGGGAAAAGTGGTGGGGGTCTCAAACTAAAAACGAGGGCATTTATAAGAGAATTGATGTGTAATCAAGAATAATTAGACAAAGCAAGTAATATCACCTACAGGTTCCAAATTTAACATAAACATATAATGCACAAAAACAAATAGGTATATACCCACAACACACCTACATATATAGTTGTATATTTAGGCAGCAATCCTTCGTTTATGCATGTTTCATTAAAAAACGACAGACAAAGTACTACGATTGAGTTTTTTATTTCGTTTTTCTTGTGTTCGAACAAGAGCTTTCTTTACAGGACAAAGGGTGTGTAGGAACTGTCCAAATGTTCTATGTTTCGGCTATACCTTTAGCACACCAGAATTCAACCTTTCGAATACTCTTCCTCAATGAACTTAATAATGTTAAACAAACACTAATCAACAATGGCTTCCCTAAGCACATTATAGACCACTAAATTAGACTATTTCTCCCTAAAGTAAGTAATATCGATAGTGAACACACAGTCAAAAATCACATACACATTTATTACAAAAACCAAATGCATAAGAATTACAAACAAGATGAATCCTCACTAAGACACATTATAAAGATATACACCACCCTAATTGACCCGAATAAAAAATCAAATTAATTATCTACTACAAAAAATTTAAGACAGCTAACCTTATCCTCAAAAATAACAACACACCATCTAAGTCAAAATTACAAAGAAAGAACATTATCTATGAGTTAAAATGTCCCTTAAGGATCAAACCGGACTGATGAATAATTACATCGGTTACACAACTACATGCTTATCCAGACGTCTTACGTTACACCTATCTGACCACAGCTCCATTAGAATACATTTAAACACGCATACAAATTTACCGGAATCCATTAGAAACATACTAGTTTCTAACACAAATATATTGAAAAAAACAATTAAAAATAATGGAGGCTTTAATAATAAAAAAGAATAAGCCTACTCTTAACAATATTATCTACAAACAATGCCACAATGTGCTAACCGTATTCGGAAATTAAAAACATCCCTACTACACACTAAGACATACACATAATGCACACACTCAATTAAGCTGAAAAATCGAATCATCCTTGACAATGGCTAAAAGTATAGCCGAAAGTGCTCGGAAATATAAAACATTTGGACAGTTTTTACACAACCTTTGTCCAGAAAAGAAAGCTCTTGTTCGAACACAAGAAAAATTAAATAAAAAGCTCAATCGTAGTACCTTGCCTGTCGTTTTTAATGAAACATGCATAAACCTACACACAGCACACACACACACACACACACACACACACACACACACACACACACACACACACACATATATATATATATATATATATATACATGCACGGATGAATTGTAGACTTATATATTAGCAATATAGATATGCGGACACCGTGTGGTTAGCAACTGCTACCCTTAAAAGACATCATATTTGGTAAGCACCTGTAAGATCTGGACTTGTCCTACTAGTGTAGCAATGATTAGATGACTCCTTTTGTCAGCAATGAAGTATCCATGACGCGTCACGTCCACCAAACGCAACAATTATATGAAGTGATCGTCCAGCCTTTCGATAGCTTACAATCCGATACCTCCCAAAGGACCCTAATTGAACACGTGTTCATCTCCATGGTATTAAAATTGGTGGCAATGGAATATTGCACCTAACGAAATTTTATTTCAGCATGCAACACCGGTTCAGTGCTATGGGATTTGATACGTCATAAGAATGCCGAAAATCTTATCAGTCATTAACTACGCAATAGCATGCTTACAATTTATCCAGGTAAACATATGAACCCTCCTTTACAATCTCACTTTTCTTCAGTGTAATACATTTCAATGAAAGATGGTTAAAATGGCGCTAATCAGTTATTTTAGCAAAAAAAATCTTCATTTAATTTAAATTAGTTTTGAAATACAGCAACGTATTTTGCTAATTGTAAATATTAAATTCAATCTATTAGCTTGAAATTAAAACGAAAATAAAAGTTTCCAGAAAGATTTTTCATCTTTAAAAATTAATGATAAATCAAAAATATCTCGTTTTCTGTGGAGATACGTAATATAAAGTAATATAATTAAATACTTATTGGAAACTAAGTGATAATTTTCTGAATAATAGCAAGATCTGTTTGCGCAACTGGAATGAAAGCCTCTTCGGCGAAATTGTATACAGAATTCAGGCATCTGCTTGTAATCTCAAATTAAAAAGTATCTGATGGTCTACTAGCTTAAAAATGACTCACAAGGCAAATTTGATGATGATCAGAGCTTGAAAAATTTACAAAGAATGCTGGAAACTGTAAACGGTTTCGACAGTTCCACCGAACTTTGAAGAAGTTCTTTGAAGATTCTGGCCAGTTTGGTACAGCCCTGATAAGAGTTACCTGAGGAAATTTTCTTGGCGATCTGTATCAGCGGAGAAGTTATACATAACGCACCTTTGTCATTCTAAGTTATTTTTATTTATTGTGTTAATGGGGACACGTAGAAAGTTTAGTTTTAAACTAAGAGGCAAAATAAAATATGACATCGATAAAATTTAAAAGAAATCCACAAGAAAATCGAATAAAATCTGCAAAGAATATATATATATATATATATATATATATATATATATATATATATATATATATATATATTCAACTATTCTATTTATTCTGTGGTACTCTCGATGTGCCAATCGGAAGTGGCAATGCCTCGATAGCTACTGGCGGAAACCGATCTCACATGTTGAGTACGGCAAGAAACCGTGATTACTTTAATTTTAATCTTGGATTATAGATGGACTATGTAATGAGCTGATAGCGCAGACATGCACTTATTTTTTGAAGGCTAACACATAGCCAAGATTAAAGAAGAAGCCAATAAATTTCAATAGGATTTTTATGCACTGGATACAGCTGTCTTCCAGTTCGAATTTTTTTTGTTAATTTTTAAGTTCCCAGTTATTTATTTTTTTAATTTATATAGTTATTTGCTAAAGAATTCATGTTGATGTGACAAAGATTTTTTTTGTTTTTCACAAAAGATCACGTTGTTGAATCTGGACTGGACAACCATTTTTTGCCTTAAAGATAATTTCGATTTACTATTCTCGAAGATAGACTTTCAGGATGAATTGGATTAAAGAAAGCAAATAAAGGCCACAAAAAACGGGTTAAAAAGTGACAGATAGAGTTATAAAAGAAAAAGTGTTATGGAAACCAAGATTATAGAGAAGAGCCATGATCATGGTACAGAGAAAGCGCACGCGAGAGAGAGAGAGAGAGAGAGAAAAAGAGAAAGAAAGAGAGAGAGAGAGAGAGAGAGAGGGAGAGGGAGAGAGAGATAAGACAAGTGTATGGCGTAGTGGATAAGGGCTAGGAATGTTAACTCGGAAAGCCGAGTTCGAATTCCAGTCGGGTCCGTTACTTTCAGTTGAAAAATGCCTAAATCCATCTCTTCTCTTCTCAGCTAATAGTTAAATAGAAGAACAAATTGGATTGGCAACCTGTCTACCCAAGAAAGAAACGCCAACCTACTGCGGGAAAATCATCTGCCTAGTCAGTTATAATCGAAAGAGACAAGCGTCGTATGGCACTTAACTTACTGATCAACAGATGAAAGCAATACTGTTATTTTCTAATAAACATCTTTAAAAAAAATAACGTCAAAATTTTCATTACTAAGTTATTTATTTTTGGTTATCTTCATAAAATAATAAAATATTCTTCGGGATTTGTATTTCTTCATTATTATTTAAAGAAATACAAAAACATTCTGTCGTTAAAATCGAACATGACTACTTCGTGCTAACAAAAATAGTCTTGAATTAGAAAAGTGAAGGTTTACCATTATATTTTCTTACTAACAATGGCGCGTTTTGTTTCGCGGGCTTAGTCTGTGCTTCGCTGCGTGATACACTCACTTCCTTGTTTAATAATATTGTGCATGCCATAAAACCGTATTAGCAAAATTGCCTCAATCAAAGCAGTCCCATGGATTTATGCATTATGTTTGGTTACTTCTCTTAGTGTTCCGCATGTAGGCGTTGTGGGGAAATGGTCACCGATGATGGATTAGCGGGAGAGAAGAGAGAAAATGGAGAACTCGTACGGTGGAGTAAAGTTAAGTCAAATGTCTTAGGAAAAAATAAAATTTCATTTTCTTTCTACTCACTGAAAGCTCGATATTAAATATACGACAAATTTTCTTGTCATCGAAAGAGATATTGTATTGCTATGCGCGTAGTGTAAGGACTCTCATTACGAAAAGAAGACATGGATGACCAGGTTCAAGTTCCAGTCTAATATTTTGTTCTAACTTCGGATTGATACTCTTGGGAGAGGCATAATTCCATCTCTGCTCCATTCAAACTATAAATAAATAGTCTGGTCACTTTAGCATTTGGTGGAATTATGTCTAGGGAAAAGACAATTCTGAATTCTAAAACGTAGGAAAACCAACATGAAGTAATTCCACTTTCTTTTCCAATAAGCCATAGCCATTCTCGGATCATAGAAAAGGAAGGGAGCTATGAAGAGCCATGATCGTCTTCAACCTGATAGAACATGTAATTGAAAAAATGAAAAGTTGACTGAACAGTTACACCTCATTTGCTTGTATAATTAAAAGTTGATAATTTTCACCATCCAACCATGAATATTTTCTACTCTTTGACGAGCTTATGGGTTCCGTCCTTACCTTAGCACAATAACTAGCATATGGTGCTGATATGTTTTCATACCGACAAAGAAAGGATTCGGAAAAATAACTAAATGTGTTATAATTGGTCAGAATTACGGTAATGGGTTGGGTTAAGGTATTTACCCTCTAATGTATCTTTCTATTTTACTGTATCAATTTTTGGCTTCTATAGGGATATATTTTTTATCAATTGGATATTTCTGACTCGTTATTAATATGTATTACGTTTCTTTTTTCAAATGTCCTCTTCGCAATCATGTATTTACCGTCTTAAGTGCTGTTCTTTTTTTGTCTCTTTAAATGTTTGCGTAGTTTCAATTTATTCATACTTCCTTTTAGAATTTTGTCAATTCTGCTAAACTTCATTTTACCTTACCTTGTATTACCTTCGAGTAACTTAAAAGTAGGGCTGGCAAATTTATCATTTATTTTTGTTGTTGTTTTCTATTATTATTATTATCATTATTATTATTATTATTATTATTATTATTATTGTTATTATTATTATTATTATTATTATTTCCTTTGATTTTTGTTGTATACATATTTCTTTCCGGGTCCCAACCGAAGAGCTAAGTTCAGAAATGACTTCATGACATTTCCCACAGACCATTTTCCACAAAAAAACAAAGATCACACATATTTTCCATATATAAAGCTCTTCGTAATGCGTAAACTGTACTTGTGAGTACAGTTTTTTGGATTTGATTAAGTTACTGTCTGTCGGGGATCCCTTCAATGAGATTATCGGGCTATTTTCTAATTAAACTGAAGACTCGAACCACAACTGGAATTATTAATGTCCTGGTGTGCCACGTTTTTAGATTTCCAATTCATGATCCTTGTATCTTGAGAGGTTTTTGAAAATCTTCAAAGATAAATTACAGTCTACAGAAACTAGGATATCAATAAGAATACACTTTCTGTTTTTGCGAACTTTGATCCTGATGTCTTGGCGATTAGCTTTAATTGTTCTGTCTGTCTGTATTGTAAAGTCCCATAAAATTCTTACAAAACCTATGTCTCTAACTGGTTCTGGGTGGTGTTCATAACAATTTCTTGCGGTTTCCTTCGTGTAAAAGTTGCAGATTTTCCAGTGCAGATTTTCAATGTCCAATCTGTTATGCCGAGGTTTATATTGAGCAGATGTCAATAACGTGCAACCTGATACAAGATGGTCATTTTTTTTGGATGTCTATCATAGAATCTGCATTTCGGGTTAACACTGTTCTTGAAATGTGTCCTTGGTAAATTCTAGTTAGAATGCATTGTTTCCGTGAGGCAAAAATAAAATCTTTGGTTTCAGTTTTTAATCCTACAGTCCGTATCCTCTGATGAGTACGGCGTTTGTAGACATCAGCTGGTTTGACGCGGCCAGAAGACTCTGAGCCTAAAGATGCTTAGCTTGACATCGTTTCTGCATTTGCTTCAATGCATTTCATTCATTTTTAGGTTCTTTGCCGCTGCCTGCACTAGGGGTATTATGGTTTACTTGTACTTCTTCATCCATTTTGAATTTGCTGGTTTCCTTTATTACAGGATAAAAGTTCTTCTTCTTCTTCTTCTTCTTCTTCTTCTTCTTCTTCTTATTATTATTATTATTATTATTATTATTATTATTATTATTATATTATTATTAAATAAAAGATTGAGTGAACACAGGTATGATGTCAGGCATTATTATTATTATTATTGTTATCATTATTTTTATCATTATTATTATTATTATTATTATTATTATTGTTATTATTATTATCATTATTTATTTCCTTTGTTATCTGCTGTTTACTCATTTCTTTCCCGGTCCCGCCCAGGGACCTAAGGTCAGAAATGGTATCATGACACTTTCCACTGCAAAAAAAAAAAAAAAAAAATTTTTTTACGTAGATGAAGCCCTTCGTAAAATGTGGGCTGTACTTGTCAAAATAATTTTTTGTATCTCTTTGAGGCATGGACTTCCAGGAATCCCTTCAATTAGTCTACTGGAATCTTTTCCAAACAATCCTAGGGCTCCAACTACAACAGGGATTGTTGATGTTCCCATGTGCCACATTTTTGAGATTTCTATTTCAAGGTCCTTGTATTTTGACAGTTTTTCGAATATCTTCAAAGATGCATTGCAGTCTGCAGGGACTGCCATATCAATAAGGTGGCACTTATTTTGTTTGTGGTCTTTAATAACAATGTCTCGGCGGTTGGCTTTGATTGTTCTGTCAGTGTCTATGGTGTAGTCCCAAAGAATTGTAACAGATCCTATCTCCGTAACCGAGTCTGGGTGGTGTTCGTACCAGTTTCTTTCATTTCCTTCCCGTAGAAGTTGCAAATTTTCCAGTGCAGATATTGGCCCACTCTGTCATGCCGGGTTTTATATTCAGTGGGTGCCAATATCGTCCAACCTGATACAAGATGATCAATGGTTTCTGGACATTTATCACAGAATCTGCATCTTGGGCTAACACAGTATTTTAGTATATGTGCTTGATAATTCCTAGTTAACAAGCATTGGTCCTGTGCAGCAAGGATAAAAACTTCAGTTTCAGCTTTCAACCCTGCACTACGTAGCCACTGATGGACACGGTTTTTTGTCTACGTCAGCTTGTTTGGTACGGGCAGAGTATCGGCCATGAAGCGGTTTATCTTGCCATTGTTTATGTATCTGGTCGGTCGCATTTGTCTTTGCTTTCTTTTTTAAGTATTTTGCAGCTTCAGCCGGTTTACTGTGCTGTACGTGTATTTCTGCACCCATTTGAAACTCCATTTTGAACTTGTTGGCTTCCTTTATTACGGAGTAAAGACGCTTACTACTTTCATGTTCCTTGACACATACCATCATCCAGTCTTCTGTAGTTGCCAAGTATCTTTGGAGGCTATTGTTGTAGTTTTGTAGGACAGTGCTAGTTGAACTAATCCTCTACCTCCTTCAGATCTGGGCACATACAGGCGATCAACATCAGCTTTGGGATGATGGATGCAGTAGCAAGTGAGGAGCTTTCTCGTTTTGGCGTCCATTCGCTTAATTTCAGCTATGGTTCAGTTAAGGACGTTAAAGCTGTATTGCACCACAGGAACAGCCAAGGTGTTTATGGCTGATATTCGTTTTTTTGAGTTTAGCTCGGTATTTAGGATTATTGTTATTGTTATTATTATTATTGTTATTATTATTATTACTATTGTTATTATTATTATTATGCTTATTATTGTTATTATTATTATTGTTATTATTATTATTGTTATTATTATCATTATTATAATTCTTATTATTTCCAGGGAGTGAAGTTGAGGATCAAGTGAGACGTCACATCTGCAGGACATTCAACAGTTTCCTCGCCTCTCCCGTTACGACTGTAATCAAGCTTTTTTCAGTAGTATTCGTTTATTTAGTTCAATCATGCCGCTAGTGTTTTCTAGATAATTCTAAGTGGTCAATGACTGACATGTTTGACATCTTTATCAGTTGTCAATTAAAATTTTCCCGGTTATATAATCCATTATTGATTTTTTTCATTAAGATTCCTTCCATCTTCATTTACATGACTGTCCTCGGAACTAGGCAAAAGTCCTTTACAGAGTTGACATATTTGTCTGATATTTTTGTAGTTTCAACAACGCTTTGGCCTGTCAGTCAACCGTACGATATTCTTCAGATGTGTGACACTTATGAAATGAGATATTCTTTTTTTTTGCGGTGGTGCAAAGCAAAAATATGAGCAAATATATATCTTTAACGGTTACGAGCATCGCTTGTACAATAAATCTGATCAAAATCATTTGTAATTTGTATTTGTGTAGAAGAACAACGTAAAAATTGTCTCCTTAATGTCTACAGTAAGATATGAATTATAAAGAAAATAAATAAAGATCAGCATTATTCAATAGATTTCTAAAAGATCCAGGTATTAATTAGAGATTCTTACGTTAATACTCATTTTCGTCTAAATTGAAGAACTAGATTAAGAATGGCTGAGAATGATTTAACGGATAAAAAATCTTTTAATAATCCTCTATATTGTTTATTTTCAATTTGGAATGTCTTTTAATCTTGTCCGTTTATCTGGAAATCTATAATCTTGGTCTCAGTTCCAATCTTCCCTCAGCCCTTTTTCAATTTTGTAGATGGTGTTCCAGGTTCTTTCAATTTTTATAGGAATTACTTCAACACTCATGATCCATAGCTTCTTCAACTCCCTAGCCATATTCTAGTATTTTTCAATCCTTTCACTTTCATTGGCATCCGCTCTTACATCACATGAAACAGTATAATCAATAATTTGATACTACATTCTTTATCTATCACAATATGGTCAGGTCTCTGTGATTCACTGACCTGATCTGCCCGTATCGAGATTTCCTATAATATCATGTCACTGTCATTTTTTATCACACTTTATAGATGATATCCATTTCTTTTTCCAAATGAATGTAGATTTACGCCATATTTCCATATGGAGTCTCTTATCAATCCACTCATGTCACCGCTTATACTTCTAGCTAGGGATCTCGAATTACGTGATATAACTGTGATATAATGTGAAAGGCGTGTTATAACTGTCTATTATTTATATTATTCGGACTATTGTCCATATCTTTGTCGACATATTTATTACAACATTTCGGCCGTTGAATGCCCCGGCCTTCTTCAGGTGGTTGGAATGTTGAATTGAACCCTTTAATTCGCTCACTAGGGTAGACTGTTAGAGTTCCACGTGCCATGTTTAATGGGTGTCAATTATCAGTTATCTCCTGTTAATTACCCTCTCCAAGTTCACCACCGCCTTAACCTGGTATTGAACTCAAACTCTTTGGGTTCTGTCACTGGATCTAACTAACACCTTTATCCTTGAGGACATCTGTGTATGAATTTCTGGATATTATAAACCTAATGTCTTCAGCAATCATGTTTTTACAAGAGCTCATATTGCAATTTTTGTTGTTATTATCGCTTTACTCTGGCACTCCTTATTACTGGTTCCCATAGTGTGAGTTCAATACCCGGCTAAAGCAGTGGAGAACTTTCAGAGGGAAATTAACAGGAAAAAACTAATAACTGGCATCCATTAGAAATGACACGTGGAACTAGAACAGTCTACCCGAGTGAGAGAAATAAAGGGTTTAGTTCCACATTTCAACCACCTGAAGAAGGCTGGAGCGTACAACGTAAAATGTAAGTAATGTACATAATACCTCATCTCAGAAATATAGGCAGATAACTGTGTCTCATTGGCAGGAGAGGATTTTTAGACTTGACCGGCAGCACTCCTAGAGATGGTGTCTCTGGAGAAATACTGGTAGTTGTGTAGACTTAAATTCAATTTGCCTCATAATATCAAATACATGTCTAATGAAAATATGGAAAATAATGGTGCGAATGATAGCAGCACCGATTAGAAAGGATTACCGCTCGGCGGGTGTCGTCTTGTACAGCAAGGTGGGGCCCAACCGTGTCTCTAATACTTTTAGAGTGAGGAAGGGAACGTGGTCTAAATGGGGGAGTAGAACTGTGACTGTGTGCAATTATTATTATTATTATTATTATTAGTAGTAGTAGTAGTAGTAGTATCTGTATTTACACTTTAAATGAATCGGGAAGCATCGTGTCGAAGTCTTCGCAAATCCCCTGAAGTTTTCAATAATCTTTTCCGAGTCGTCCACGATTTCAAGGAATTTGTGGTCCGCATCGTCTCACATTCTCTACTGAATCGTCCAGTCGTATAGAAAGGAAATTTAGAATTGTCCAACGCGTTCATTGAATGAGATGCTTAACGGTTGCACTAATATTCTACTAGACCTTTTGATTTGAACGAAGGTAATATTATTTATCGATTTATCAGCCACTTGCAGTCTTATCCTTCTGATGGAATGTCTACGTCTACAGTGTGATACATTTTAATAGATCATGAATAGTGGTAATAAGAGAGTCTGAAGAATTACACACAGACACACACACAGACATATATATATTGTATTTGTATATATATATATATATATATATATATATATATATATATATATATATACACAAATACAATATATAAAATATATTTTATTGTCTTTTGCGACTTGCAGTGTGATGTAGACGCGCAAATTATTTATGGCTGATTTGAAAAGAACAGGCGACAGAATTCTAAATTATCTTGGGTAGCAACCACACATTTATACATATTTGATTAAAAGTGACTGAAAAGGTGCTGTGTTTAAGTTATTTCTTCAATTTTACTTGTGAAAACAAGTTTTTCTTTTCTTTTCTGGGTATGAAGTGTGTAAAATGTGTCAAAAATTAATTGACAAACATATATAAATAATCGAGTCAAAACAAAACACACATACCTGAAAATTCCGTTAAAAAATGAAACAGACCATTGCTGCTTGATGTTGATCTCAGTGTCCACTTCCATATTCACATACACTCACAACTGAACAAAAATACTCTATCTCTCTCTCTCTTTTTTCTTTTTTAAAAAAAATATGACTAACAAACTCATTGCCAGTCTAAATCTAAAATCACTTTACCCTAATACCCTGGTTGAAAAATGCCTAAATCTCTTAAAAAGCATCTAACAAAATCAAAGATCAACCTCTCCCTATCAATAGCGAAAATAATAAAAAAAAACTACTCTTTCATCACATATTTCCATCACATATAAAAAAATCAGCTTCCTCTCTATTGAAGAACTAAGGGAAATAAATATCGCAGACAAATTCATGGCTAGTTTAGATCTAAAATCACTTTACGCTAGTATCCCGGCTGGAAAATTATTAAATTTCTTATAAAGCATCTAACAAAATCAAAGATTAGCCTCTCACTACCAATAGCGAAAATAATAAAGAAAAACTACTCTTTTATCACCAGTTAATATTATCTCACATTCAATAACAATTTTTACAAACAAAAATTTGGATTAGCAATGGGATCACCTCTCAGTGCAGTGATGGCGTGTATTTTCTTGGAAATTCTCGAATCTACTTCTTTGCAAAACATTTTACGTAAATAATCAAATTATTTCCGATATATTGATGATGGTCTATTAATATATCCCCGGGTCTTGTAGATAAACTAAACAAAGTCGAGCACACAATAGAATTTACCTACTAAATAAAAAAACAAAACAATGCTTTACCTTTCTTAGGCATTATGTTACAGTGAGTTGACAACGGCCTAAAATTGAGTATCTACCGAAAATCAACCAATAAAAATGCCTTAAAAGATGAATATATGAATATATTATGATGAAGACTGTCTTTGTTGTTTCTCTTCTCTCTCTCTTTCTCTTTACAGACGCACTCACTTTGCATTAATATCCTTCTTGAAAAATGCTTAAATCTCTTAAGAAAAACATGTACAATATCAAAGATCAACCTCTTCCTACCAAGAGCTAAAATAATAAAAGTCTATTATCTTATCACCAGTCAATATTATCTCACTTTCAATAACAAATAATTAAGACAACCTTAAAAACTAAGAAAAATAAATTGTTGACCATGTTCAGCATATTCTGTGAATATAGAATCCAGCGCAGTACGTAATCTGTTCAATGAAACAACGTTAAAGATTAACACTCACGAGTCCGACACTCTACTGAATCTGACTATATCGCCAATGCCACCAGCAGCTGTTCCGTAATTCTTCAGTCTTCGATATCAAAGGCTGGCTGTGCATATTCGGGGAAAACATGGCCGCCTTTATACACGTCGAATTGAATATTTTGAGCCTTCTGATTGGTTAATCACTTCTATTGGTGAACTATAAAATGAGTCAGCTCATTTTGACTGGCTCACTCGTATACCAAGGTACTCAAAAGCTCCAACATAAGTATGGCAGAGAAATTCATGGCCAGTCTATATCTAATATCCCACTTTAAAGATGCTTAAATCTCTTAAAAACATGTAACAGAATTAAAGTTAAACCTCTCACTACCAATAGCTAAAATAACAGCCGTAATAATAGCCGTCTCATCAAACATTAAGGCTATTTCACGTTCAGTAATAATTTTTACATTGAAACATTTGAATTAGCAATGGGATCACCTCTCGATAGAGTGTTGGCATGTATTTTCTTGGAATTTCTTGAGACAACTACTTTCCAAGACATTATACCTAAAGAATCAACGTACTTCCGATATATTGATGATGGTCTATTAATAAATCCCCGGATCTTGTAGATAAACTAATCAAAGTCAAAAACACAATAGAATTTACTTACGAAATAAATAAAAAAGAAAAACAATAGTTTGATAATTATTCTGAACTTTTCATGACAGCAATTATTTCTTTAGATATGCAGGGAACACTTTATTGAAATCCGGTAAAACGGCATACATCTTCCGTCGTGATTCTCCTGAAATGTTTCATATCTGCACAGTTTCGTATCCAAACGTAAAGAAAAGGAATTTTAGAAAAAGTAATGCATTAATCCGACAATCGATCACTTTCTATAACACACACACACGCGCGCGCGCACACACACACACACACACACACACACACACACACGTATATATACAGTGCTGTTCTATAAAAGTGACTCACCTGATTTTTTTTACTTAAAAATTTTTTCGCCTATTGTTTTTGGGGTCAAACTAATTTTTAATCTTACTAATATAAAGATCCCTCCCCGACCACGCAGTAACAAAGTTTACTCACCCTAAGGTATTCTATTGATAATTACAATTTTGGATATAAATGAGATTTAGGGAAAAACTCTGTGCAAAAAAGTGACTCAATTATTTCCTCCAACTAGTAATCAATAGAAACGTAACTGAACAGCTTTAAATAAAGAATAATACAGGTATAATTTATTTATAATAGGTAATATAGTTCGAAATATTGAATAATCTATGGGTCCTCCTTTATTTTGAATATCCTTTTCAACCCTTTTTGGCATTGCATGATTAGGTTCTGGCAAATCTCATCTCCAAGCATTGAATTCCATTCGAATATGAAATTCACAATCAAATCCTCTTTGTTGCTCAATTGCTTTCTCGACAGCCTGTACTTTATAATGTTCCATAAGTTTTCTATGGGGTTGAGGTCAGGAGATTGGGGCGGCCATGTCATAACACTCACCTGCTTCTCATCAATTTTGATTTGTAACAGGGAGCATTATCCTGCATAAAAATGAGCTTGGTGGGGTCGATTTGCACCCTTTCAGCAGAAGGGAGCAGACAAGACTCTAAAATTCTCTTGTACTGCTCGCTCTTGAGGGTCTTTTCAATAGGTTTTAAGAAACCAATTCCATAAAAAGAAAAGCATCCCCAGAACATTATACTGAACTGATGCTTGACAGTACTTACTGCTAAATTCAAATATATATATATATATATATATATATATATATATATATATATATATATATATATATATATATATATATATATATATTCTTCGGCTCCAAATACAAAGTAAGCTGATGATAATCTGAGTAATTCTATGGCAAATGGATTATGACTGCTGAGGATAATGATTTCCTATACAATAGTACGTCTTTTTAAATGAGGAAATATTAACAAATATTACTAACTGGCCGATAAATAATTAAAAAAATTATTTGCCCCTGTTCTTCTATCTATTCATAGAACACAAACAAAAGTGTTAATCAATGTTTAAACCGCCACACTTCCTTTCAGTATGCCTTGTGAATGTTACATTTGACCTATCGTCTTTCTTCATTATCTGTTCCAGACATTTCATCTGTCTTTTTCTGATTTTAAGAATACGGTTGCTTGTTTATTAAGAACTAGCAGCATGGCCCGGCGTTGCTCGTGTTTGATTAAAAAATCGTACGACAGAAATCGCTATCACTTGACTTAAAATATTTTTACCCTTCCTTGCCTTTAAGGGAGTTCCTTTTGCCGTGCTGATGTTGCTACATGCCTTACTTCTTGCCTATCTCACACTGAAATTTTTTTCTAAGCTCTATACTAAACATTAAATCTGTTACGAAAAAAGAACTAAACAAAATGAACACAAAACGATCAGCTTTTAAAAAGGACTCGTAACAGGAAAAACCGAATGAAAAAAGAATGTTGACAACAAATACATTTTCACACCCAACCCAGTTCTGCGGAATCAGAATCAAAGTTGAGTTTAAACAAGCGAATGAGCCAATTGAAGTAAAGCGCCATGAAGATTTAAATTTTTCCCACTTGTGACGAATGCAGCTATCGATTTTTTTGCATGCTAGTTGTGTCAGAGAGCTGTTGGCTCTTACGCTGGCCAATAGAATATTCCTGCCTATTCGTGGCAGCCAGCTATAGGCATGAAAAAAATCGATTATTTCCACTATCGATGTGAGTTGGGAAATGCAAAGTCGGTCTTGGCCTGTTCACTAACTTGGAGCATGTGCATGTAAATGTTGGTGCAAATCCATCAAAAATTGCGGCCGTGCATTCGTTACTCTCTCTCTCTCACACACACACACACACACACGCGCGCGCACACACACACGCGCGCGCACACACACACACACACACACACACACACACATACACACACATCCTGCCTTTTTATAGATAGAGATTCTTCATTGTTTTCGTAAAAGACGTGTATTGAGAGATATTATTGTTGCTTCCAGTTTGTACATAAGGCTTGAAAAAATTGTCCAACATTCAATGGTTCGAAAAATTATTGGGATAATATTCATTGCAGACATTACGAAACAAAGATCATATAAATATCTTGGTATACTAAATATATACAAACAATGAGATGTTTTAATGGAACTCCTGGATAAACTACTAGTATTTGAAATTTTTGTTCTGTTCGTCCTCTGTGGAGAAAGGTTAAGCCAATAAATCATTTAGTGATAATTACTAAACGAAGCTTCATTCAAAATAGGTGAGATGGATTTCAATGCAACGTGAATAGAAGGTTAGTGAAAAACGACTGACTACCTAGGAAATCAACATTTAAAATCACGATTTTCTGGGGGTTTTTAAGCTTTTCACCCCAAGTAAGGCTGGAAGCCACTAGTACGCAAGGGGTTACAGAGGGTTTGGAGGAAGAGAAGATAGGAGTGGTAGAGGAAAGGATGTGGAGAAAGATAGTGGATCGATCAAGGCAAGGGGGTTACAGAAGATTTGGAGCGAGAGCAGATAGGATTGAAAGGGGAAAGGATGTGGAGAAGGGAAGTGGATAGATCAAGGCAACTGGAGATGTCGATTGACATTACACTTAAATAGTTGGAGATTATATTTGTCAGGGAAACAGGAATAAGGAAGGGAGTTCCACAGGCGAGAGGTGCGAGACATGAAGCTATTAGAGTAGAAGAGACGTCTACATCTAACAGTTTCAACTAATTGCAAGGCACCTCATGTAATGCAGGTATGACAGTAGTTGGTGGTGTGTCTAAAGCTACCAAGGCTAAATAGCTTAGTGTTTTCTAATATATACAAAAAATGTCATTGTATTTAAGACATAGACAAAAGCATGAATGACCCATGCCTTTTCTAATGTCATTAATGTAAATTGGACAAAACAGATTTTGTTAGAATTTGAACACTGTATGAAGATTCGACTTTCTGTGCCGATGACCATTAGGTCACACGAATTCAAAATGATAACATATTATCTGGGTCTGAACATCGATCTGTAGACGTAGGGAAAATAGGTATAATTATTTTAATCATAAGGTAGGCTTATGAGTAATATGTAGACATGATTTTACTAAAAACGAGGAGAGAAATAAAAACTGACTCGGAGTTAGTCAAAGTTAATCCTCCTGCGTTCTTCTGGTGTACAAAGATAAATTAAATGAGGATCAACATTTAGTTCACTATAGATCAATAGATCACAGGAACACAATGAGGAGAAATCTGAGTGAAAACATTAAATTCTGAAAAGAATGGAAAACCTGACACCAGAATCCGAGCGTGCATTGGAATAAACAAAAAATGTCTTCGATAATCAAATTACTCAGAAAAATTCCGTTAGAAACAAAGAAAAGATGACTGGACTACTGTAATGTTAATTGTCTTATATGACGGTGAATGCTAAAAAAATTATTCACAGAGGAAGATGAGATTATGGGAATGTAGATCTACAGAAGGAAGCAAAGAATACAAAGAAAAGTCTGCTGAACTACTATATAATATCAATCAGTAAATGCTGCACAAGCCACTCACAAATAAAGCGGAGACTTGAGGCAAAGGAAAGTTTTTCTACAGAAGAATGCTGATAGTGCCACGTATAGAGCCTTTAAGCAACGAGGATGTCGTAAGAAAAATGGGGGAAACGTACTCTTATACTCACATTAAAAAAGCAACAGCCGGAAGCTCTTAGAAACATAATAAGGAAAGAGGGCTTGGAGAATATGAAACTCACCGGTAGGCCAAAGGTAAAAGGTGAGAAGGAGGCAGCAGGCCATATACTTGATGATCTTGTGTGAATGGATTGCAGGCATGACACGGGGAGTTTAAAAACAAACGATGCTGTAAATTATAGGGTGTTGTCGAGAACCTCACATCCTGAAGAGACGCATCACAATGAATAATAAGAAGAAGAACAATAACAACGATCTTCGAAATTGAGAGA
The DNA here is from genome assembly GCA_964036315.1 of Acanthosepion esculentum. NCBI lineage: Eukaryota > Metazoa > Mollusca > Cephalopoda > Sepiida > Sepiidae > Acanthosepion > Acanthosepion esculentum. Next base: position 93,572,347 of record OZ038486.1, on the reverse strand, counting down.
TAGTCTTAAAAATACGCATTTAAAATACTGGATTTTCTCTCGTATATAATATTGTTCTCCGGAACTGGTTGTAAAAGCCGGCATTAAATAATTTCGTAATATATACCAACAAGATAATCCCGGGTCTAACACAAGGCGAGAAACAAATTAGTTTCTAATGGCTTTCGAGATAAGCCTCACTGGTTTAGGGATGGGGTCCTAAAATCGAACAGGGTTTGATTAAGTGTATAAAGCGTAAACATATGAAATCGGAACTGCGTATAACGACATAACTAATTTCAACCTCGGATGCACACACGGAGAATACAAGATATACTCGAATATGTTAGACGACATCTATCTATCTATCTATCTATCTATCTATCTATCTATCTATCTATGTTCATTATATGTCTGTTCCTATCTATCTATCTATCTATCTATTTATCTATCTATCTATCTATCTATCTATCTACTCCGTTCGTATCTACTTTGTGTGTATGTATATGTATAATTCTGCGTGTCTGCCGGTGCGCGTGTGTTTATCTATGTATATATGTATGTATGTGCCTGCTAGCATTTGTGAGTAGATATATCTTTGTGAATATATAGAATAAGGGCCGAACAATAAATCCACAAGAGAAATGAGAGTAAAGGGTTAGAAAGGCAGGGTCCAAGGGCTACAATTTCATCTAAACTATTTACAACGAGCCTTGAAAGTTTTTTCCCATAGCGAAACTGGTAAGTGAAGCAAGTAATCATAAACAAAGAATATTTAAAACGTCGACATTTTCCATTTCCTAAGAACCTTCGGAACGATTACAAGAAATGATAAATTACCCGAAGAATGAAATTCTAAAAAAAAAAAAAAAAGAAATTGTCTGTTGCAGCTTTCTGCAAGATCGTAAAAATAGATTATTCGGAGCTGAAAGCCTTTCAGATGTATACTCTTCAGGAGGAAAAACAAACAATGAAAATGAAAGAGGGCGAAATATAACGATTGTTTGGAAGGTGTATAATATAAGCACAGGCGTAATGAGAAACACCTGAAACGATAAAGTGTATAATGATTGTACGTGGCATAGGTGTGAAATGAAAAAATGACAAAACTGCTAATAATGCACAATGATCGACAGAGTGACAACTGCTAAGGATTACAGAAAAATAGGTCAAAATTGATAAGGAAACGGAGTAAGACGTACAAGAAGATTCAAGATGAATATGAGACAGGTCAAGGGATAGAATAAAATAAAGACGTATCAGCAAATGGATGAAGAGATTGAACGAGATTAAGATTGATATTGAAACGGACTAAAACATACCAATAGATCAAGATGATTATGAGACAGGCCAAGGGGTAGAATAAAATCAAGATGTATCAGCAAATGGATCAAGAGTTAGAAAGAGGTCAAGATTGATATTGAAACGGACTAAAACATACAAAAAGATCAAGATGAATATGAGACAGGTCAAGGGGTAGAATAAAATAAAGAAGTATCAGCAAATGGATCAAGAGATAGAACGAGGTTAAGATTGATATTGAAACGGACTAAAACATACCAATAGATCAAGATGATTATGAGACAGGCCAAGGGATAGATAAAGACGTATCAGCAAATGGATCAAGAGATAGAACGAGGTTAAGATTGATATGGAAACGGAGTAAGTCTTACCAAAAGATCAAGATGAATATGAGACAGGCCTAGGGATAGATAAAGACGTATCAGCAAATGGATCAAGAGATAGAACGAGGTTAAGATTGATATGGAAACGGAGTAAGTCTTACCAAAAGATCAAGATGAATATGAGACAGGGCTAGGTGCATAATAAAATCAAGATGCATCGCGAAATGGAACAAAAGATAGAAAGAAGTCAAGATTGATATGGAAACAGACTGACAAAAGTGTTAACGATAGATAATAGAAGAGACCAAGTGATAGAAAAGTCGTCAACATAACTGAAGGAACGCACCAAATGATACGGATAAGTCAGCATTGATAACCGGACATAATAAGGGATGGCATGAGTTTACAATGGATAAGTAAAATGGTTGAAGAGATAGAAAGATATTGAAATTAGTCAATATACATAAAGTAACGGACAAGGAGATATAAACTGGTCAAGTTGAGTTAGAGAATGATCCCGGGTTAGAATGAATATAGCTGGGAAATATAGCAATAATAAGGGTGGAATTAAAGTAAACAAAATTAGAGAGATTATATAGAGAAGAATTCCAGTTAGGATTTCTAATGATACAACAGTATATGGTTGGTCGGCATGGAAATATTGCTCAAAGATATTTTAATGATCATAATCATATATAGGATGGTAATCAAAGCGCAATTTGTTCTAATTGAAGCTCGCTCGTGTTAAAAGTATATTTTTAATTTGTGGCGCTAATATATATATATATATATATATATATATATATATATATATATATATCTTGATGAATTACATTCCAACATCTATAAACTGATTAGACATGAATATAGAACTGGAATGTATAAATAGACACAATATGTTTATACTATTCAATGAAATATATTTGATTGAATATATACTGTTTAAATATACACACAGGCATATATATATATATATATATATATATATATATATATATATATATATATATATATATATATATGCATGAAGAAATATAGTTTTAAATTGTAGTATATTTATGGGATAAACTGCTCAATATCAGAGATAGAGCGTATGTAAATATAAATATAAAAGTTAACATTGAAGTCAACACTCAGAGGCGACAGGCTGTTTCATGCTAGACGCAATCGTTAGGCCGCCTGACGATTGCGTCCATTATGAAACAGCCTGTTGCTTCTGAGTGTTGACTTCAATATTCACTTATATATATATATATATATATATATATATATATATATATATATATATATATATATATTTCGAAAAATATAATAATATCCAGTTTGTCATATTTCTCTAATTACTGTTTGTTGATATATAAAATTATATATATATATATATAAACATATATATGTATTTCATTAGATTAAAAAGTTCTATCACCTTGCGAAGCCGAACGATTCTTTAAAAGCATCCTCACCTCCTATGGAATCAATTATGGCCAAGAGACATCAAACGTTACAAACAAACAATCATGTCGTCATAACTGTTTGTCGACTGTCTATCAGTTTCCGAACCCTCTTTGCCCGATAGAGGAAAACACATTTGCTTCTCGCTCAAAGGTTTGTTGACATAACAACAATCCTTACATGTATGGCTTGTCTGCTAAGCCCAACTCTAGTAACGGGTAATGTGTCATGTGCTATCGAAATATTCACAAAAACTGAATTAAAACACATTATATTAACGACTATTTTTAATAATTTCTTCCAATGTAATTCGGCCATGAATATATACATGATAACAGAGTATAATATACAATAAAATATGTTAATGCTAACATTGGTATTACTCAATATTGGAAGTATTTTCAGGATATAATTAACTAAATGTACCGTGAGATTTTAGCTTATAATATACTAATTTCTTTGGTGTATATGTGCTTTTATTATGCTGCTCGAGGGCGTTGCATAAGATCATAAACGAATATATTTAACAGCATAATGACTAATATTCTCCTTTAAATTTCCAATATATCGATATATTGTCATGTAGCAAAGAGACATATAACCTCCAAAGAAAAGCTAGATGGTGTAAATTTATGGAGTGATGTGAATACAAGTTTGGATATTTCGAAGAAAAAAAATTACAAAGAACAAAAACTTGACAACCTTGTCAAAAGAAGGACAGAGAAAACTGCTTTTACAAGAACGTAAAATGTTAATTAACTGAAAAGTAGTGTCTCCAATATATAATGTGGTTTAACTAACACGTAAACGGGACTTACTAATAAGAAAATATTTCAAATTAATGCTGAGAATATATACAATGTGAAAGATGCAGATTATTAATGTTGAGGTTAATTTATCTGTTTAATAGTTAGGAATCATTTATAATTCTTTGAGTAGCCATCATTTCTGTTTGTTAGAATTTATAACGTATTCCTCATCCAAAAATTTGCCAGGAAAACAGTCTTCTGGCTTTCACTGTTTTCATTCTTTCCAATATTAATCAAGGATTACATCCAAACTTTTTATTTGACGGACTATGGAACGTCAGCATCTTGATGATATCACTATTTTCTCTTCGAGTTACATGTGATATCACTTGGAGTTGTGGCTGCTGCAGATAGACCTCAAGTGATGTGGTTTCTGTTATTTGGTACAGTTCTTTGTTTGTGATTCTGTAGCGTCAGTTCACAATTTTCGAAAAAGAATTACCTTTGCCAAAATCTACAGGCAAAGACATTTTTAATCATTGATCACAAAAAGAAGTTATATACAGCTGACAGTTTAAATAGTTTTTAAGGTGTTGGTCGCGATGCAGGGCATCCATATGAAAGTCTCAATCTGACGTGGCTATTTAGGAACATGACTCGAGTTTTCAAGTTAATATCTTTGTTTTGTACCAATTGGTGGTTTTGGGGGAAACTACCTCTATCACAACCTATTATATATTCAATTTCTTTATCACTTGTGCTAAATGTTCCTTACATTATGTATTTGAAGTATTTGGCATTTACTGATCCGGCATCTGTGGATTTTTAGGAGGGATCAGGGTTGGTGCCATCACTGCTTTTATTCCAATTCCAGATCAGTGTTTCTGTTTTGGAAAGGTTTTTTTTAAGTACTACTTCTTCTAACACATGTTAGAGTATGTTGACTTTCTGTTCAAGATTATTTTTATCTTAAGAATGAATAGTTATGTCATCAAAATAGCCTCATCATCATCAGTACATTGGTACCGAGAAGGAAAGTAGCATCTTCTATTAGTAAAGTCGTTTCGGATGTGGTATGGAATCAGTGATCTGTGATCAGTGATCAGTGCCCATTTCTTCACACCTGTGTTTGTAAATGCGTAGAGCATAGTCTAGAAAAAAATTAAATAGACTGGGACTCTATCATCTCCATCTTGATGGTGTTCGAACTTCTTAAAGACATAAAGGATACTATTAAAATACCATTTATCAGTTAACACCACAAACAAAAACTGATTTATCGGCAAAACATTTTAGTACTGAATGTAGATCTACAATGTACCTGAGCGTTGAGTCCGGATTTGAGTCAGTTTATTTTTATGTTGTTTTGAATAAAAAGCTCATTCTGAGCCTGCACATGTTTTTAATGTACAAAAAACCTTAAGTAAAATTCTGGTCGTAAACATAAGAATTCTATATAAATCACATTACCGGAAACATCTTGCTATTAGTGAGGCACTGTATATCAATCATTTCTCGCCTACTATCAACCTCAACTTATTTAACAGTGTAAATGGAATGCTAAATGTTTGTTGTTTGTTTTTTTTAAATAAAAATGCGCTCACGCGAATTACAGCCGCGCGCAACATGTGAAAGCTCGGAATGAACACTCCTAAATTGCAATGTAACAGTCAAAACATGAGGAAAAAATAACAATACGGGAGGCGAAACACCCTTCAAAATGGCTAGAGAAGTGGCCGAAAGCGGTTGTGACAACACAAATTTTGGACAGTTTTTGCACTCAATTACTCCGACAAAACGGACAAACGTAATAATCATGGAAAAAGTTTAGGAAATAATTAAATCTTTCTTGTCTGCCTTATTCAATGCAACACACACACACACACACACACACACACACACACACACACATATATATATATATATATATATATGTATATATATATACATTAAATAAATTAAATACGGCAGTGTGTGTGTATTTTTTATTTTATTTAAATTACTTCGAAATTCATGTAACTTTGTGTTAGCACCAACAGGAAATGTACTTTGGAAGTAGAAAGATCGGTATATATGAAAAATCAATTTTATTACCTCTAAAATAGATGTACAAAAATTATTGGAAATAATCAACACTTCCCAACGAAAGATAATAAATTGACCGAGTTGAAAATCATAGAAGAAAAATTGCCGCCGGATGGCAGCTAAGTAAGCACCGAGTTGTTTTGCATAAATTCTTTATCATTCACGAATCGATGTTAAATGAAACATGACTGTCTTATAAATGCTGCATTAAATCAAATACATACAAGATATTTACGTACACAAATATTGGTGGAGACACTTAACAGTTATATGATCTTATTGAAAATCAGGAATTTTATTTTGTTATATGTTGGAAAATGTTTTTCCCTTATAGAGAAAAATAAAAAGTTTCCTGTGAAGTCACAGGAAGTAATCAGATTAAAGCATAGAAAATGGACTAACACACCTATGCATACACATGCACATCTCTCTCTCTCTCTCTATCTATCTATCTATCTATCTATCTATCTACACACACACACACACACACACACATATATATATATATATATATATATATATATATATATATATATATTAAGTTTTAAGGTATGCAGTATTTATAGTTTAAAGTGGTCAATATCAGTGATAGTACGTCTGTAAATATAAAAGTATAAAGTTCATATAGAGTATAACTGGAAAAGGAGAATATGAATAAACACAAAAAGAAAACATATCTTACTTGACATACTAATGTCCCTCAGAGGACAAAATATGTCGGATTACATACATTTTTCAGTTCATCTTTATTCCAAATATATAAATATATATATATATATATATATATATATATATAGTACTGGTAATAGATCCGTTGGTATATAATCCAGGTGGATCCTAGTAATATTAGGACTGATCCACAAGAGCTCAATGTGATTATACGAAACTTAGAACGGCTCATGATCAAACATAAAATACATTCACTTTCTCTTATTTTTGACAATATATGTTTGTCATTCACAGATAGACTGTTTCGCAGCCCATCAATATGACTAAACATTCGATTGCCTCAAGCCGGGATCGAAAACCGAATGATTTGGTATCAGTTCGGAGATTTACCCCCCAAGCCATTGGTGCACGGCAGGGATAAAGTTGAATTTAGGCACACTTATTGTTAGAAAAACACGAGAGTGACTGGAGAAATCGATTCGTCTTATTGAAGAGTCTTGCATCATCAGCAGTAATAGTTACTGTTTACAAATTCACTTTTCTCCCCGAAGAGCTCAACCGAAATATCCTTTACAGGACACACACACACACACACACACACACACACACACACACACACACACACACACACACACACACACACACATATATATATATATATATATATTTCATAGAATACGACAGACAAGGTGCTTTTATTTAGATTTTTATGAAATTTCTAATGCGATTTAATATTTTCTTTTTCGGATGATAAATTATATAAAAACTGTCCGAATGTTTTTTATCCGAGCGCTTTCGGCTATACATTTAGTCATTTTCAAGGGTTAAATATTTTAACTGTTAAATAAGACAGCACTCTGATAAAAAGAATATGCAGACAGTTTTTATATAATTTATCATCCGAAAAGAAAAAAAAATTATATAGATCGCATAAGAAATTGTATAAAAAAACTAAATAAAAGCACCTTGTTTGTCGTATTCAATGAAATGTGCATGAAAGAAGGATTGCTGCCTAAATTCACACACACACACACACACACACACACACACACACATACACATATATATATGTATATATATATATATATATATATGTGTGTGTGCGTGTGTGTGTGTGTGTGTACCTGTGTAAATTATTTTTCAGATAGTGTGTATCTGTGATGTAACAATCTTAATGAAAAGACGGGGGAAAACTATTCTTAGCCGACCCGTTTCTTTACTGTTAGGGACTTTATCAATGCAAATTTAAAGATTTATTTTGTTTCACGTGTTTATATACATGTTGTTTTATGAACGCTTTAAATATGAAAACGTTCATGAATATTTATCAGGTGGGCGAAAGGTCAGTCAATACATGTGGAGGGCAGAAAATTCCATAATTCAAAGTTTGGTAAGACAAAAGGAAGCGAGTACTATTCAAGACATATTATTTAATAAATGAATATTATTTAAACTGCGTTCAGATTGTTATCGTTTGGGATGAACGCATGTACTGTAAATCTTCAAGAACATGAGCTAATGTCTTGAAGAGTTCTCTTTGGAATTTTATTACATTTTTATGGCTATGTATGAAAAAGTATGAATTCTTTCAGTAAAAATTGGATTGCAAAGAAACTGAGACATAGATTTATATTTTGAAAAGTTACGATAGCGGCACTGTTGAGAATTTGCTACATTAGGTTCTATTATGATAACTGTAACAATCTTTAGTGTGTAGGATTTATTTTTAGAATTTTTCTTCGATATTCCTCACTTACTTCTGTCGTACCAGATAATGACACGTTGAGACATCCATATGCTGTGACTAACCTATCAACCACCTGATGAATATTCATTAAATTTCTCATATTTAGAAACCTTGATATACGAATGATATCCTTGCTCTTGTATATAAACACGTGCAACAAAATAGCCCCCGAATTTCCCATGATAAAAGTCCCTCATAAGATGAAACGCGTCTGGTAATAATAGGTTTTCCTCTCGTATTTCACACACACACACACACACACACACACACACACACACACACACACACACACACACACACACATATATATATATATATATATAATGCATATCCTATTACATCATATATATATATATATATATATATATATATATATGATGTAATAGGATATGCATACACCTGGGTTCCCCCTCACAGTAATATGATTGTCGGGTGCCAGCTATAAATACAGGCTGATGTGGAGGTACATGGACTCCGCCTATTGGCTACGCCTATTGACTACGCCTATTACCTACGACTACGACGAGTACCAGTCCATTACGGCTACCTATATATATATATATATATATATATATATATATATATATATATATATATATATGATGTAGATGCAGAAACAGAGAGGAAGTCAGATTAAATCAGGATTTGTGTCATGACGGATATTCGCTATAAACAGTCTTTTTTTTATCTCTTAATGCAACAGCGAAGTCAACAGCTTTGAGATATTTCAAATGTTTATTTTATTTACAGATATCTGATATGTCTTCAGGATAAGAACAGGCAGACTGTTGCGGGATATATACTAGAACAAAATAGATAACCGCTCTCAGCCACTCTTTGACAACGCTGCAGCTTCACACGCACACACACAAAGACACACACACACACATATATATATATATGTGTGTGTGTGTGTGTGTGTGTGTGTGTATGTAAATCTGTGTCTGTAAATTCTAAACAGCTTTATATTTTTATGCGTAAATATATATATATATATATGTATATATATATGCATAAAATATATAATAAGCTGTTTAGTATTTACACAGACACAGAAACACAGGCGCACAGACGCACACAAACACATACATACATATATATATATATATATATATATATATATATATATATATATATATATATATATATATATATATATAATGACATGATGATGATATGATGGACCCTTCCATCATTTTTGACGTATGAGTGTCTTTCAGTTCTGTTTTTATTCTTATGTTTCGTATCAGACAACAATCCTGCAGGAGATTTGCAAACAAGTCCACACAAGGGACATGCTGAAGTGTTGACCGTCATATGAATTGATGTATTAGCCCGTGATTTAGTGCTGGTTCTTAATTCTTTCAGATGGTTGAGATGATTCTTTTCAAAGTTAGTTACACCTCGATAGCAGGGATTTCGCCAGTTTGCTCGGTTTGCAACACCGAGTTCGAACTCCTCTATAGGCATGAAAGTGCATTTAAGTTTGATCTTGAATCGTAACCAAGGACGGCCTACATTACGCTTACCATGAAAAAAAGTATGTGTCTGTGTGTGTCTGTGTGGAATCTTCAGGTATAACTAAAAATATATCTATAAAATTGTTGAACCTAGAAACCTGTTACTGAATGAGGAATAACTAAAACTAAGATTTGAAATAAAATAGTTATCTTAATAACATAAAAAAATACAATACTTGTCAGCTCCATGAAGTAAGTAAACCCCTACTAGTGGTGGACATCATATTACCCCCCATTTACAGTTCTGTCCAACGTATTTATGAGAATTGCGACATACCCATTAGTGTTTATAGGTATGGTATATAACAAAAATAAAAAAATATATCATTATATATATAACTGAAATTTCAGCCTAAAATTAGCCGATGGATTGCGGAATGAAGATATTAATGATTTTCTTAGATGTATGTGTTTGATAACTGAAGGGGGATGGTTTGAATTTGGATGCACGTATACAGGGTTGGAATTAACCTTCACATATGGTTGGAAAGTACTTACTAGCCATATTTTCCAACCATATGTGAAGGTTAATTCCAAGCCTGTATACGTGCATCCAAATTCCAACCATCACCCTTCAGTTATCAAACACATACCCTCCTCCATTGGATTTAGAATTGGTACTAAGTCTTCTAAGAAAAATTTGTTTAATAAATATCGTGATTTTTACAATTCTTCCCTTAAAAATAGTGGATACAAAGATACCACTATCAATATAGAAACACGGTTAATTGCAACCATAATAAGAAAAGAAGATCTAGAAAGATCATCTGGTTTACTCGCCCTTTCAATATAATGGTTAAGACTAAATTAGGACGTATATTTCTAAACCTCATCAAGAAACATTTCCCCAACACAGAAACTAACCCACTTAGTAAAATATTTAATCTTAATACCCTTAAATTAAGCTATAGTTGTGCGGATAACCTAGAGAAAATAATTAAAAGAACAGAGTCTTTAACAAGTATAGTAAGTAACTTGATTACTCACCAGGTTGCAAGCAGCACTACAAAGTATAATGACACGAATAACAACTTATGCAATTGTAGGAATCCAAATAATTGTCCACTACAGAATAATTGTATGACTAGATCTGTAGTTTATCTTAG